>ONZH01003061.1:0-13351 GCA_900303285.1 Rhinella marina
AAACTCACCCCTCCACCAAGGGTACCGGATTGGGAGTAGGATTGGTCACTTCCTCTGCTGCCTTCTCTTCTTCCATAGCAGCTCTCCAGGCCAGAACCAGTATCCCAGTCTTAACTTCTGCCGACTGAGGACGCCATGAGGAAGCCTCTGCATGCTTTCTTTATCCTGGTTCTCTTCCGGCCACGTGACCTCCGGGTGTCTGACGTCATCGCTGCGCGCTCAGCGCTGCGTTCCAACAGACGTCCCGCCCTTCTCCATGCGCTCACAGCGGCCACTCAGGCCCGGCAGCGCTGGGAACAGCAGGCACCTTGCCGCACCGCTTCTTCCTTCCGGGACACCCCCTCCGGAGTATCTCATGCTCGATGCCCCGGATACTAGTAGGTAAAGCATCCTCCCCAAATAGCCGCCCCGGCCTGCCAGGACGCATAGAGAAGGAGCCAACGATCCTATACCCACATAGGCAGGCTTCCTTTCCAGAGACAGGAAACCACACTGAGGTGGAGGAGAGTCTCCGCCTTTTTTATTTTGTGCAGGTTTCCTGTCTCTGGGGGCGGATCCTCTCTCTCATAGTGCTGTCCTGGGCGAACTGGGAAAAGTAGTGTTTTCTGAAATACTACCTGTACCACGAGCCACACAAGAAAGGCAGCGGGAGATTAGGGAGGTAAACAAATGGCTCAAGAAATGGTGTAGGAAGGAGGGGTTTGGGTTCCTGGATAACTGGGTCAACTTCTCTGTCGGCTACATGCTCTATCGTAGGGATGGGCTGCACCTCAATGGGAAAGGGGCAGCTGTTTTGGTGGAGAAGAGGGCAAGAAGGTTGGAGGAGTGTTTAAACTAGGGACTGGCGGGGAGGGTAACTACATTATAGGAGGGGAAGATAGTGCAGATAGAGACCTGGGATGAGGTAATGGAACTGGGGGAGGAATGGAAGGAGGAACTAGAACAGTTCAGAAGGAAATGTGTAGGGGAAAAAAATATACATCAACCTCTTAATTGTATGTACACTAATGCCAGAAGCCTGACTAATAAAACTGGTAAACTGGAATTAGTGATGTGTGAGGAGGACTATGACATAATAGGAATAACTGAGACATGGCTGGATGATCGGTTACAGGGTTACAGTCTGTTTAGAAAGGATCGCCAAAACCGGAGAGGGGGAGGGGTCTGCCTTTATGTAAAGTCTAGAGATGAGCGAATATTAAAATGCTCATGTGCTCGGTACTTGGTGCAAACTTTTCCAAAAGTTCGTATATTTGTACCGAATAACGAACCCTATTGAAGTCAATGGGATATACAAGCATTTTTGCAGGGGACCCAAGTTCTTCGCAGGCAAGGTTGCCTAAACACCTGAAAACCTCTGAAAGTGATGGAAACACCACAGAAATGCATAGGGAACACCAGTGGCAGCATGCATGGAGCAGGCAGAGACAGTGCAAGGAGCAACAGGACCTTGTCCAATAAAGCGTATGCTATTGCTACGTATAATTTACTCTATACGCTGTTGAGTATGAATTCAAGACAGTGAAACCATTGCCACTTGCAAGCTGTAGTGTAGTCTTTAAAAAGACCTTTGGGTCACAAATGCAGTTCCCTGCCTAATAGAAATGAATATTCTCCTATTTCGTACGCTTTTGCTATCCCTATCACACGCACACTCTTTCCTTCTCCTAAAACCACATGGTGTGTGATCCGAGCCCCAGGCGTACACATATATATAATAGCACGTCACCTGATGCAGGCAGCCAATCACTCCTAGATATGTAGAAAAGGTAGTAGGGATGCAGGGAGGAGTTAAAAAAAACGATAACGAATCTTTACGAATATATTCGCTCATCTCTAGTAAAGTCCTGTCTAAAGCCCACATTCCAGGAAGATATAAGTGAGGGACATGAACATGTGCAGTCACTGTGGGTAGAAATACATGGAGCCAAAAACAATAATAAAATACTAATAGGAGTTTATTATAAACCACCTAATATTCCAGAGTCCACAGAAAATCTATTTCTAAACTAAATAGACAAGGCGGCAAGACAGGGAGTTATTCTGATTGCCTGATTGGAGTCGGGAAGGAATTTTTTCCTCTAAAGTGGGGAAAATTGTCTTCTACCTCACAGGGATTTTTTGCCTTCGTCTGGATTAACCTGTAGGATAACAGGCCGAACTGGATGGACAGATGTCTTTTTTCGGCCTTATAAACTGTTACTTTTTTACTATGTAGTGCAGTATGTCTACTGTGTTATATGCCACTTGTGAAGAGGGTGGGAGACTAGGGGCCCACCTTGCTCAGGGGCCCACTGGGGGATTCACCTGTACCCCTGTGGGCCAGTCCAAGCCTGAGTTTAAGGTACTGTGTCTCAATGTAAAAGGGTTGAACTCCCCCTTTAAAAGGAGGCAATTATGGTCACAGGCCTTCAACTCTCATTCAGACATCCTGATGGCACAGGAAACCCACTTGTTACCTAAGGACACCCATAGATTCTCGCACCCAGCATTTCCCTGTGCTTTCCATTCACCGGCTCACTTAAAGAAAAAAGTGGGGGAAATACTGGCAATCGAGCACTCTGTTGCACTCAAAGTGTCATCAGAAATAGCGGATAGCCGTGGGCGATACATAATTATAGTGTGTGAACTAGATAATATCTAGTGTTGATCAAGCACCGTAGTGCTCGGGTCGAACAGTAGGTGATGCTCGAGTGCTCTACCTGACCACCACCAGCATGATCCGCCACATGGCAGCAAAGCACCCTAATAGGTGGGCTGAACACCTGGGTCTACAATCAGTGTCTGCGGATCACACCACTGCCTCCTCTTCCCCTGTGTTACGTGCTGGCCAATCCCCTGTCCAAGACGCAGGCCCAGATGTCTCCCTCCCTGCACTTGGACCTTCGCAAGCACCATCAGAGAGCACATTCACTTCTGTGTCCCAGCGCAGTGTACAGATGTCCATACCGCAGGCCTTTGAAAGAAAGCACAAGTACCCAGCCACCCACCCACAGGCCATAGCACAAAATGCGCAACTTGCCAAATTGCTGGCCCTGGAAATGTTGCCGTTTAGGCTTTTCTCAGTGGACACTGAGGCTTTTTGCAGCCTGATGGTGGCGGCTGTCCCTCGTTACTCAGTACCTAGCCGCCACTATTTTTCCTGGTGTGCCGCCCGCCTTACACCAGCATGTGTCCCGTAACATAACCCGTGCCCTGACCAACGCAGTTACTGGGAAGGTCCACTTAACGACTGACACATGGACAAGTGCTTTTGGCCAGTGACGCTACATTTCCCTGACGGCACACTGGGTGAACGTTGTGGAGGCTGGGAGCGAGTCGTACCCTGGGATGGCACAGGTGCTAACAACGCCAAGGATTGCGGGCCCTACATCCATCAGGATTTCCGCCACCACCTACATTAGCGGCTGCAACCCCTCCTTCTCTTCCTCCACTTCAACCTCAGAATTCTCATCTTGCAGCACCATTCAGCCATCAGTCAGTACCTGGATGCAGTGTAGCACTGCAGTGGGGAAGCGGCAACAGGCTGTGTGAAACGTGTTTGCTTAGGTAACAAACCGCACACCGCCACAGAGCTGTGGTAGGATATAAGGGACCAGACTGAGGTAATGTGACATTACCTGTGCTGCGTGTGCATTATAATGTTTCTGCATCCTAAATACCTGACATCTAGTGTCATTTTTTTCTGCCGCTAAACAGGGTGACATTAGTAATTAAGCAAAACTCACAGAAACAAAAGGATAAAAAAGGATAAAAAACATCCTGCATGATGTGATAATGATTGCGGATGTCAGTGGCTACATATATCAAAATAAATCACAGAAAAATAATTTTAGTGCACAAAAATAGATGCATACACTATATACTGTATAAACTAAGACCTCATTCTGATATGATAAAATCTGAGACTCTTAGCCAATATATTTTGATCAAAACACATCTGTGCCCACCTACCCAGCGTCATGGTGGTCTCAGGTCAGGCAGGTCCTACGCTAAACCTAACTATGCCGTTGGGCATCTATATCTAGGAGCGTGGACGCTGCACATATAGGCGTGTTGCTCCTAGTGACCTCTATGTGCATACAGCAACCAATGAGAGGAGGAGCAAACACACCTATATGTACCACGCAATCAAGACGCTCAATTTGATAGGAAGAGCAAAAGTGCACAAGAATGCTACTCCAGATAAGCTAAGAGCGCATTCACACCTGAAGGTGCCACTCCCTCAGGTACATGTTATAAACCAAGCAAAACTCACAGGCAGGTCCTACGCTAAACCTAACTATGCCGTTGGGCGTAGGACCTGCCTGACCTGAGACCACCGTGACGCTGGGTAGATGTGTTTTGATCAAAATATATTGGCTAAGAGTCTCAGATTTTATCATATCAGAATGAGGTCTTAGTTTATACAGTATATAGTGTATGCATCTATTTTTGTGCACTAAAATTATTTTTCTGTGATTTATTTTGATATATGTAGCCACTGACATTCGCAATCATTATCACATCATGCAGGATGTATTTTATCCTTTTTTATCCTTTTGTTTCTGTGAGTTTTGCTTGGTTTATAACATGTACCTGAGGGAGTGGCACCTTCAGGTGTGAATGCGCTCTTAGCTTATCTGGAGTAGCATTCTTGTGCACTTTTGCTCTTCCTATCAAATTGAGCGTCTTGATTGTGTTGTACATATAGGTGTGTTTTCTCCTCCTCTCATTGGTTGCTGTATGCACATAGAGGTCACTAGGAGCAACATGCCTATATGTGCAGCGTCCACGCTCCTAGATATAGATGCCCAACGCATAGTTAGGTTTAGCGTAGGACCTGCCTGACCTGAGACCACCGTGACGCTAGGTAGGTGGGCACAGATGTGTTTTGATCAAAATATATTGGCTAAGAGTCTCAGATTTTATCATATCAGAATGAGGTCTTAGTTTATACAGTATATAGTGTATGCATCTATTTTTGTGTACTAAAATTATTTTTCTGTGATTTATTTCGACATTAGTAATTAGTGGCAGAAAAAATACACTGGATTTTAGGTATTTAGGACACAGAAACGTTATACTGCACACACAGCACAGGTAAAGTCGCCTTGATTAGCGGCAGAAAAAATGACACCAGATGTTAGGTATTTAGGAAACAGAAACGTTATAATGCACACGCTGCGCAGGTGGTGTTAAGGTCAGGCAAACTTGCGCAATTTTTGCCCCAAAAGAAAAAATATATATATTGCAGCCAGATATAACAATAGTCCTTAAAAGGATTTTTGGGTCTTTTAAACAGAACAACTAGCCCTGCCTAGCCAATATCTATCTGTGCTACTATCACTATGTGACACTATCTGTGCCTCCTTGCGCAAACATTATACTGCACACGCAGCACAGGTAATGTCGCCTTGATTAGCGGCAGAAAAAATGACACCGGATGTTAGGTATTTAGGAACAGAAAAGATTATAATGCACACGCTGCGCAGGTGGTGTTAAGGTCAGACAAACTTGCGCAATTTTTGCCCCAAAAGAAAAAATATATATTGCAGCCAGATATATCAGTAGTAGAGATGAACGAGCACTAAAATGCTCTGGTGCTCGTTATTCGAGTCGAACTTTTCCCGATGCTCGGGTGCTCGTTTCGAGTAACGAAACCCCATTGAAGTCAATGGGAGACTCGAGCATTTTTGCAGGGGACCAAGGCTCTGCCTAGGGAAGGCTGGGTGAAAACCTGGAAACATCAGAAAATGATGGAAACACCACGGAAATGGACAGGAAACAGCAGGGGCCGCATGCATGGATGCCTCTGAGGCTGCCTAATCCCACCATTACCCCAAATTCTCCTGCAACAGCCTGGTGGTTACCCTCATGGCAATTGTGCTCACCCAGACCAAGAAAGGTGAGGCACATGCCCATCACATGTTAGGGAAGCACCCAACTAGGTGCAACGAAGGTCCATCACCGCCTGAAGGTGACACCACTGCTCATGCTGGCACTGCTGTGCTATCCCCTGCCAGACGACGCAGGTATAAGCCTGACACATCATGGTGACAGCGTAGTGACACCAACAAGTGACCAAGTTAGATTGAGGTAGCAGTCAAATGTCTGTAGGTGAGCCTCCCAAAAATTTGTTTTGGAGTGTCTGTAGTTGACCCTTCTGTAAAATATTTTTTTTCTTTTTCCTGTTATTAGTTTATGTACAACCCATGGCTGGCATGGTGGGAATATATAGGTTTTGCGTCACAGACGGTCCACTGCACCGTTACATTTTCTTCATCATTGCCAATTACTTTTTCACCAACTGTTGTCTGGCAATGATAAAGGGGAAGGTGAATCCACTTCCGAAGAAAAGTGTCATCCTCCTACAATTCTACACTTGCTCTCAATTGAAAAGGGGATGTTCTTGCCGTGGCCTTCCTCATAGTGGCCGCTTCTGCGGACAACAGAGGTGATGTACCTACTGACAGCCTGACCGAACACGGTGGCAGACGGGGAGACACTCCCTCATGTAAAATTGTTTAGGAGTGTCTGTAGTTGACCCTTCTGTAAAATATTTTTTTGTTTTTTCTGCTATTAGTTTATGTACAACCCATGGCTGGCATGGTGGGAATATATAGGTTTTGCGTCACAGACGGTCCACTGCACCATTACATTTTCTTCATCATTGCCAATTACTTTTTCACCAACTGTTGTCTGGCAATGATAAAGGGGAAGGTTAATCCACTGCCGAAGAAAAGTGTCATCCTCCTACAATTCTACACTTGCTCTCAATTGAAAAGGGGATGTTCTTGCCGTGGCCTTCCTCATAGTGGCCGCTTCTGCGGACGACAGAGGTGGTGTACCTACTGACAGCCTGACCGAACACGATGGCAGACGGGGAGACTGACCCTCATGTAAAATTGTTTTGGAGTGTCTGCGGTTGACCCTCCTGTAAAATATTTTTTTTGTTTTTCCTGTTATTAGAGGTTCTTATATCACATATACAAAATAGACAAGGGTTTTACAATGACATGGCTACTATACATACATAGTCATAAACAGTTTGCTGTGTCCCTTTTACACACATATGTGGGACACTGCACTTGTACCGTGGGTCCAGGAGAGTGAACACCCAGTAATCGGTGTTTGAAAAAATGCTTGTAACATGAGGGTCACGGGATAGGCAGCCTAACATGAAGTCTGCCATGTGCGCCAGAGTCCCAACACGCAAGAATTCCCTCTCCTCACTGGCCTGACTCTCCATTTCCTCCTCCTCCTCCTCCAAGTCCTCCTCTTCAGCCCATAAACGCTCAAGTTAGAGTTAAGGACTGAGAACTGGTAACCTCTTCTGTCTCGCCGACATTCTCCTCCTCTTCCTCCTCATCCTCATCCCCCTCCTCCGATACGCGCTGAGAAACAGACCGGAGGGTGCTCTGTCTATCAAGCGACGTATCTTCCTCCACCGTCTCTTGTGACAAGTGCAAAGCATCCGACTTCATGCTGAGCAGTGAGTTTTTCAACAGGCAAAGCAGCGGGATGGTGAGGCTGATAATGGCGGCATCGCCGCTGACCATCTGTGTTGACTCCTCAAAGTTGCTCAACACCTGGCAGATATCAGACATCGACGTCCACTCCTCATTGTAGACTTGAGAAATCTGAGTGACCTGACTACCAGTTCTGGTGGAAGTTGACATCTGGCAGTCTACAATCTCTCTGCGCTGCTGGTAAACTCTGGATAACATGTTTAATGTAGAATTCCATCTTGTGGGCACGTCGCACAACAGTCGGTGAGCGGGCAGTTGTAGGCGGCTCTGCGCTGCCCTGAGAGTGGCAGCATCTGTGCTCGACTTGCGGAAATGCGCACAGACATCCACGTCCACTCCTCATTGTAGGCTTGAGGAATCTGAGTGCTCCCACAAACGCTGTGCTCTCACAAACCTGCAGTAAAAAGCACTCAGTGGACTCCAGTGCTCACTCACATAATGGAGAGGACTCAAAGTAGAGTCCTCTCAATGCATTTTACTGCTGGTTTGTGGGAGCACAGCGTCGGAATGGAAGTGAGTATGAAGATAAAACGTACATATTCGGATTCAGCATTACTTACACTATACACCGCTTACTCTAGTTCAGGGGGTGTTTGGGAGATGACAGGTTCCCTTTAAGAAAGGATTAGTGCCCATTTAACGCATTTTATCCGGCCCTCCGGCCCAGACCAAGCTCCCTTTTATGCGTCGCTGGGACTGGAGAAAACCTTTCCGATCTCTGACTGGCATTCTGCCATGTTCTGGGCAGTCAAATCCTCCAAATGCACAAAACATGCAGAACAAAACAGGAAAATACAACTGAGATGGTACCTAACGCCAGATAGACTAGCCCATGTAACCCCCTCCTACTCACCCACCTGTCGGCGGGGATGTGGTCTCAAGGGTACCCCCTACATATATGGTGGCATTGTCCACTCATTCAACCCCTCTGGTCTAAAGTGCAGACCTTATTGAGGGATATCTCTGACCTCCAAATGGGCATACTCCCAGAGTAAGCCATCCTGGGTATAGGACTTCCTAATATCCCCAATCAAGTCAGAAGGGTATCTGCGCATATTCTCACACCTACTAGGAAAGTCATTGCTCATCACTGGAAACAAGCAATTACACTAAGTCTCAAAGAGTTTACTCAATTGATAAATCAACATATGCAACACAAACTAATGTATACTTTCTCCTTGCAATTCAAGATCAAGGCTTATAATTAGTGGCTATCTTGGCTATCAAGCCAACACGCTATCTCCCTTCAAACCCTATCTGCTGAGGGACTTCAGATGTTCCCATACTCACTCCACTGTAGCTTCCCTTAAAACTTAAGAGTGGAATCTACAGCTAGCTCATCCCCAAACCTGCCCTATATGTACGTGTGGAGACGGCCAGAATATAGCAATGAAAAGAAAAAATTTTTTTTTTTTTTTAAGTTTTTTTTTTTCAGAATTATAATACAAGAAAACTATATAAATTTTTTATTTTGTTGTAATTATACCCACAGAATTAAGATAACAGGTCAGATTTATCCACAAAAAAGTAAAACTGTCTGAATTGGGATTATTTTTTCCCAAAGCCATCCATTTGGAACTTATTTCATCTTTCCACTACATTGTATACAATATTAAAATGTTCCAATAGAAAATACAACTTGTCTCACAAAAAAACAAGGCTATGTATGGCTTGTATGCCTATATGAACAGAAAAATAAACAAAAGTTATGGCTCTGGAAAGACAGGACATGAAGAATAAAAACACAAACACAAGAAATTCTACAGGGTTCAATGGGTTAATTGAAAGAAACAATTCTCTATGCCACTCACATTATATTGCAACGATTTGTTCACTATACAATATATTTTTACAAGAAACAGAGGTCTAATAGGTTAGAAAAATATCTCCATGATTGTTTTTTTTCTATATATTGTATTTGATATTTGATATTTAATGTGCCTGAAACTGCGAGTAAAATATTGTTTTTCAAAATAGTTTTAATGTATATTTCTTTACACCTCTTAAATGTGTCTCTGGTTGTTGTAACTAAAAAAGAAATGCCTAGAGTGTTGGCAGTCTAAGGGCAGATGTGCCTTTTCTTCTTCAGGCATTAGTGGCATCACAATAACTATAAAAATATGTTACCATCTGTGTAAGAAAACTGCAACTAAATTATGTTGCCTTATTTGAAAAATAAGATAAGGAAGTATTTTGTTGAAAAAGACTTTCAATAAGTAAGAGCTCATAGAACAGAAAGGCAAGATACCAGGATAGATTTGCATCAACATGACCAGAGGAAACCTTTAGAACAGGTAAATAAACAGATTCACCTGCACAGAAATACATGCTGAGGTCACTCTATTTTGGCAACTTTTTGGGGAAACTGTAAGTTAATGTATTCAGGGTAAAGCTGAAATGTAACAAAGAAAAATAATATGATTAAGGGTGTTAAAAAGATGCACCCGAAACGCGTCAGATGTAAGGCCTGGTTTGTACCCACCATTTTGTAACTGCTTTTTAACTGAGAAGAAATAAACTGAATGGATTTTACCAACACTGGTGGCTGGAGATCGTTTATACTTAAAGCAAAAGAATAGTTGCAGACGTTTAAGACTAATGCTGGATTTACACAAATGCATTTACACAAGCTCTGCATTTACATGCAACTAACACCGTACCTGTATGAGGATGAGAGATAGCTACTATCATCGCACGTCCCCATACAGATTCATTGGGTTAAGTTTAATTAATTTAGTTGCAATTTGAACCATAACTAACTTTTAAAGCTAGAGATTAAAATGGTGAAAGTTCAGACCAAATTTATCAAATGTCGTACAAAGCATAATAAATCAAACATAATGCAAAAATGGCGACATTTTTCAGCAATTCTGACAAATTTTCATCCAGTTTATGAAAGCAGAGCAGGAAGTATGTCAACCTCTGCAAGAGCCTGCAACTTTTTAACAAAAAAGCACAATCTCGCTTACAGAGCTTACACTTTTTTCTGATAACACATTCATAAATGTGTCGAACCTAAAACCACTTTATTAACCATGCCCACCTTTAACATAGTAACATAGGGGGAGATTTATCATTATTGTTTGTGCCAGAAAATTAGCAATAAAAAGTCACAAACTGTGTATTTGAGACTTTTTAAAAGCAATTAAAAAAAAAAAAAAAACTGTAACAAGTGGTGGTTTGTAAACCACCCTTGCCACTTTTCTGAAAGGGGACATGGTAAGGCTGGGAAGAAGGCATGACCAGCACCTAGAAGCAAATAAACGTCTATGGCAGCTCCGAGCTGTCATACATTTTTGTCTAGGTGCATGGACTGTGCTTCATAATATATTAGGCCGCATCATCTAGCAGCATTGGTCTTGATAAATCTAGTTTGTAAGGTTGAAAAAAACATCCATCCATCCAGTTTGGCCTGTTATCCTGCAAAGTTGATGCATAAGCCCCATAAGTTAGAAACCAATTTTCCACATTTTAGTAGAAAAACTCCCTCTCGCCTCAAGTAAGGCAATCAGAATAACTCCCTGGATCAATGACCCTTCCCCAGAACTCTAATAACTAGAACCTAAACTATTATTATTGTCAGGAATAAGGCCCACCTTATCCTTAATTATTATAATGTTTGCAGTGATATTACAGACGTGTCCACACTTAACTGATCACTTATTTCAACATGTCCTGAGATGTGTGTCACGAAATGATGTTATACCTAAATTGGATAAATTGCAATACAAGGTTCAGACACGAAGTGGCGCATGGTGTTACTAGCTATACAACGTTCAGACACCAGGTGGCGCATTGTGTTACTAGCTAATACCTGAACTTAATTACAACCATGAAATTTGTCCGGGTTGCCCGTGTACCTAATCGTAACATGTATGATACTGTCTGCTGAGCCAATGTATCTAATTCTATCATGTGTGATACTGTTTGCTGAGCTGTGTATCTAATCCTATCATAGGTGATACTGCTCTGTGAGCTGTGTATCTAATCCTACCATGTGTGATACTGTTTGCTGAGCTGTGTATCTAATTCTGCATTTGTGATACTGTCCTTTGAGCTTTGTATCTAATCCTACCATGTGTGATACTGCATGATGAGCTGTGTATCTAATTCTGCCATGTGTGATACTGTCTGCTGAGCTGCTAAACTGTGGATCTAATAGTGTCATGTCTGATAATCTAATCCTGTTACAATCCTATTGGACGGAGCAGTGTTTGCAGCAGCACAGAGGATTTCAGGAGAGAAGTGTGCTGATCTTGTGGAGGTCACAAGGTGAGAGTTACACAGTGGAAGGAGCAGTGTCCCCAGCAGCAAAGAGGATTTCAGGAGAGGACTGTGCTGATCTTGTGGAGGTCACAGGGTGAGAGTTACATAGTGGAAAGAGCAGGGTCCTCCCAGCAGCACAGAGGATTTCAGGAGAGAACTGTGCTGATCTTGTGGAGGTCACAGGATGGGAGTTACACAGTGAAAGGGTCTCGATTAGAGATGAGCGAGCACTAAAATGCTCGGGTGCTCGTTATTCGAGTCGAACTTTTCCCGATGCTTGGATAACGAACCCCATTGAAGTCAATGGGAGACTCGAGCATTTTTGCGGGGGACCAAGGCTCTGCCTAGGGAAGGCTGGGTGAAAACCTGGAAACATCAGAAAATGATGGAAACACCACGGAAATGGACAGGAAACAGCAGGGGCAGCATGCATGGATGCCTCTGAGGCTACCTAATCCCACCATTACCCCAAATTCTCAGGCAACAGCCTGGTGGTTACCCTCATGGCAATTGTGCTCACCCAGACCAAGAAAGACAAGGCACATGCCCATCACATGTTAGGGAAGCACCCAACTAGGTGCAACGAAGGTCCATCACCGCCTGCAGGTGACACCACTACTCATGCTGGCACTGCAGCTAAAATCAAGTTTAGTATCTGTTTTTATCAGTTGCTGTGCCTGCTGGTGGTATAGTGGTGAGCATAGCTACTTCTCAAGCAGTTGATGCGGGTTCGATTCCCATCTATCGCAGGAGGCAATTCAAAATCAGTACAATATCTAATACGTCCCCCTACCTGGGAAAATTGTTTGGAGAGAGGGCATGTAGGTGGGGGGGAAGGAGGTTTCGCTGGAAGAGCCAGAGGAGTGCCCCCTGGGCTAGCGTGTGTGGTGGTGACAACAGCCGGAATGCATTTGGAAATGCTCTAGCATCAGCCGGTGCAGTATCGATTCTTCTCAGTTTAATACCGTATACGTCCCCTATCTTGGGACCCTATATTTAATGGATTTTTCGAACACGGAAAACGGAAAAAGAGCTTGCTCTGGCCAGGGGAGTGTTTTTCCCACTGCAGCTAAGGGGACGTGTCCATGCTCTGCCTATCACAGGTCAGGAGGCAGATAAAAGAAGAACAAAAACAAACATGAGTGCAACTTCTGATACGTCCCCTATCTGGCTAAATTGTTTGTAGAGTGGGCCTGTAGGTGGGGGGGGCAGGCTGGGGCAAGGAGGTTTCGCTGGAAGAGCCAGAGGAGTGCCCCCTGGCTAGCGTGTGTGGTGGTGACAACAGCCAGAATGGATTTTTGAAAACTGTTGCATCAACTGGTATAGTCGTAAATTATGAACTTGATCAAGTGTAGCATGTGTTCTCTGTATTCTTCTCAGTTTAATACCGTATATGGCAGCTATCCGGAAAAATAGTTTGGAGAGAGAGAAAGATAGGAAAAAGACGTCAATTGTTTGGAGAGAGGGCCTGTAGGTGGGGGGCAGGCTGGGGGAAGGAGGTTTCGCTGGAAGAGCCAGAGGAGTGCCCCCTGGGCTAGCGTGTGTGGTGGTGACAACAGCCGGACTGGATTTGG
>ONZH01003062.1:0-29556 GCA_900303285.1 Rhinella marina
AATTATGAGCTCGATCAAGTGTGGCATGATTTAAATGGATATTGATGTGGTCACGTATTCCCTGGAACCCCATAACCCTTCTCTGATGTGCTAGCCCAGAACATTCTCGCCCAATTCGCAAGACCTTTTGCAGTTCCGTGTGCTGACAGTGGGGATTTCCAGTGTGTCTGAGGAGGTGGTGGACAATGGCGAGACACAGGTGTCGGGGGGGTGAGGTAGTTGTATGGAAGCAGTTACAGTGGGGACTCTTGGGGGACTTTCTCATGATGGGACAGATTCAACTTGGGTGGATCAGGCACAGGAAAGATCAAATTTTTGGGGTTTATTTAACTTTTATTTAGCAAAATAACCACAGAGATATTTATTCGTATCTTCTCTGCGCAGTCTGGCGTTGGGTTCGTCACTTGATGCGCTGTGCCGCTCTCTCCACAATGGTCTGTGGTTCTTAGATGGAGACTTGTCGGCGATTTAGCACCTGTTGCTCATCCACAGAAGTCGTCCCCTGACATTGTGGACATGCGAATTTGCGGAACCTGTGGCATGTTTTCTTTACTTGCTACCGTATCCAATTTGGGCAATAAGTCGCAGCAATATTATTTTTCACACCTATCCCAAAAATTATGCAGTTGCGCAAATAAAATGGAACTGGAATTGGAGAGAGGGCCTGTAGGTGGGGGGCAGGCTGGGGGGAAGGAGGTTTCGAGCTGGAAGAGCCAGAGGAGTGCCCCCTGGGCTAGCGTGTGTGGTGGTGACAACAGCCGGATGTAGTTAGAATGACGACGCAGGACCCCAACTTAAAAATTTAGCATCAACCGGTACAATTGTCAATTATGAGCTCGATCAAGTGTGGCATGACTTTTAAGATGGAGATTGCATGTGGTCACGTACTCCCTGGAACCCCATAGTCACCCCTTCTCTGATGTGCTAGCCCAGAACATTCTCTGCCCCAATTCGCAAGACCTTTTGCTGTTTCCGTGTTGCTGACAGTGGTGATTTACCAGTGTTGTCTGAGGAGGTGGTGGACAATGGCGAGACACAGGTGTCGGGGGGTGAGTTAGTTGTATGGGAAGCAAGTTACAGTGGGGACTCCTTGGGGGGGACTTTCTCATGATGGGACAGATTCAACTTGGGTGGATCAGGCACAGGAACAGATGAATTTTTTGGGGGGTTTATTTAACTTTTATTTAGCAAAAATAACCACAGAGATATGTATTCGTTATCTTCTCTGCGCAGTCTGGCGTTGGGGTTCCTCACTTTGATGGCGAGCTGTGCCGCTCTCTCCACAATGGTCTGTGTGTTCTTAGATGGAGACTTTGTCGGCGATTTCAGTACAGAAGGACTTGTTGCTCATCCACAGAACCGCGTCCTCCTTGACATTGTGGACAAGGAATTTGCGGAACCCTGTGAGCAGCATGTGTTTGGTCTTCTACTTGCTACCGTATCCAATGTTCGGCAATATAGATTCGCAAGTAATATTATTTTTCACACCTATCCCAAAAATAAAAATGTATGCAGTATGCGCAAATAAAACTTGGAACTGCAATTGGAGAGAGGGCCTGCAGGTGGACCTCTGGAAAAATTGTTTGAATAGAGGGCCTGTAGGGGGCCCTCCCGAAAAATTGTTTGAAGAGAGGGCCTGTAGGTGGACCTCTGGAAAAATTGTTTGAATAGAGGGCCTGTAGGTGGACCTCTGGAAAAATTGTTTGAATAGAGGGCCTGTAGGGGGCCCTCCTGAAAAATTGTTTGAAGAGACGGCCTGTAGGTGGACCTCTGGAAAAATTCTTTGAATAGAGGACCTGTAGGTGGACCTCTGGAAAAATTGTTTGAATAGAGGGCCTGTAGGTGGACCTCTGGAAAAATTGTTTTTGAATAGAGGGCCTGTAGGGGGCCCTCCTGAAAAATTGTTTGAAGAGAGGGCCTGTAGGTGGACCTCTGGAAAAATTGTTTGAATAGAGGGCCTGTAGGGGGCCCTCCTGAAAAATTGTTTGAAGAGAGGGCCTGTAGGGGGCCCTCCTGAAAAATTGTGCCAAAAGAGTGCCAGTTGGACCTCTAAAAAATGGCGTTTTTTGGGTCAGCGTTAGGCAAAGACGATATTTATTAGGAGGAGAAGTAGAGAAGAGGAGTAGAGAAGAGGAATCGGATACATAAGTTATTTAAATCTTTAGCTGCTTTCCCCCGGAGGAGATTTGAATTCCGGTGAAATCCAGGCTTTGTTCATTTTAATAAGCGTCAGCCTGTCAGCGCTGTCAGTTGACAGGCATGTACGCTTATCGGTGATGACGCCACCGGCTGCACTGAATACCCGCTCTGACAGCACGCTAGCAGCAGGGCAGGCCAGCACCTCCAAGGCGTACAGCGCCAGTTCAGGCCACGTGTCCAGCTTTGAAACCCAGTAGTTGTATGAAACAGAGTGATCGGTCCGGACGTTGGTATGGTCAGCTAGGTACTCCCTCACCATCTTTCTGTACAGCTCCCTCCTACTCTGCCTAGACTGGGGACAGGTGACAGTGTCTTGCTGGGGTGACATAAAAGTGGCAAAGGCCTTGGAGAGCGTTCCCCTGCCAGTGCTGGACAAGCTGCCTGCTCGCCTCCTCTCCCCTGCTACTTGGCCCACAGAACCATGCCCTCTGCCGCTAGCGGCGTCAGATGGGAAGAATTGTTTCAGCTTGTGCACCAGGGCCTGTTGATACCTATTCACTCTCATACTCCTTTCCTCTGCAGGGATGAGAGTGGAAAGGTTCTGCTTGTACCGTGGGTCCAGGAGAGTGAACAACCAGTAATCGGTGTTTGAAAAAATTCTTCTAACGCGAGGGTCACGGGATAGGCAGCCTAACATGAAGTCTGCCATGTGCGCCAGAACATGTTTAATGTGGAATTCCATCTCGTGGGCACGTCGCACAACAGTCGGTGAGCGGGCAGTTGTAGGCGGCGCTGCGCTGCCCTGAGAGTGGCAGCATCTGTGGTCGACTTGCGGAAATGCGCACAGATGCGGCGCACCTTGGTGAGCAAATCAGACAGATTGGGGTATGTCTTGAGGAACCGCTGAACTATTAGATTGAACACATGAGCCAGGCATGGCACATGTGTCAGTCTGCCGAGTTGCAGAGCCGCCACCAGGTTACGCCAGTTGTCACACACAACCATGCCTGGCTTGAGGTTCAGCGGTGCCAGCCACACATCGGTCTGCGCCGTGATGCCCTGTAACAGCTCTTGGGCGGTGTGCCTTTTGTCACCTAAGCTCAGCAGTTTGAGCACCGCCTGCTGGCGCTTACTCACGGCACTGCTGCTGCGCCTAGAGCTACCGACTGAAGGCGCCGTGCCCACGGATGGTAATTCGGTGGAGGAGGAGGGGTAGGAGGAGGAGGAGGAGGCATAGTACGTCTGAGATACGGTGACCAAGGTAGGCCCTGCAATCCTCGGTGTGGGCAGTACATGAGCGGCCCCAGGATCATTCTCGGTCCCAGCCTCCACCAAGTTAACCCAATGTGCCGTCAGTGAGATATAGTGTCCCTGCCCGGCAGCACTTGTCCACGTGTCCGTGGTTAGGTGGACCTTCTCAGAAACAGCGTTGGTCAGGGCAAAGATGATGTTCTGTGACACGTGCTGGTGTAGGGCTGGGACGGCACATTGGGAAAAATAGTGGCGGCTGGGGACGGAATACCGAGGGGCAGCCACCGCCATGAGATTTCGAAAGGCCTCGGTCTCTACCAGCCTATAGGGCAGCATCTCCAGGCTAAGCAATTTGGAGATGTGGACGTTGAGGGCTTGGGCATGTGGGTGGGTGGAACTGTATTTCCTCTTGCGCTCCAGCGTCTGCTGTAAAGACAGCTGAACGCTGCGCTGGGACACATTGATGGACGCTGTGGAGGATCATGGAGGCGAAGGTGTGGTTTTCCGGCGGGAGGCGCTCGTGCCGGGGTCCTGGGCAGGGGGTTGACTAGCAGAGGCAGCGAGTGACGCGGGGGGTTGACTAGCAGAGGCAGCGAGTGACACAGGGGAAGGAGCAGTGGTGTGACCCTCAGGAGGTGGTGAACGGCCTTGGTTCCATTGAGTGGGGTGTTTAGCACTCATATGCCTGCGCATGCTGGTGGTGGTTAGGCTAGTAGTGGTGGCACCCCTGCTGATCCTGGTGTGGCACAGGTTGCACACCACAGTCCGTCGGTCATCCTCACTTTCTTTAAAGAACCTCCAGACTTGCGAACATCTAGGCCTCGCCACGGGCGCTTCACTATGTGAAACAGTTGCTGATGATGCACCAGCTCTGGCCCTGCTTCTCCCTCTGGCCACACCACTGCCTATTACAACCTGTTCTGGTGCAGCACTCGCCTCCGCCTCAGAAGCACTGTCTTCACTCGGCATATCAACCCAGCTTGGGTCAGTCACCTCGTCATCCGCCGATTCCTCAGTCTGCTCCCTCCTCGGAATTCCTCCCCTAACAACAACTTCACCACTGTCTGACAACCGTGTCTCCTCATCGTCCGACACCTCTTTACAAACTTCTTCCACTAAGTCAACATTGTCATCATCATCATCATCACCCACAGACTGCGACAGTTGGAAAACTTGGGCATCGGGAACGAGGTCAGCAGCAACCTGAGAAGTGGTTTGTGACTCTGGGAAGGGTCCAGAAAACAGTTCCTGAGAGTATGCCGGATCGTATTCCAAATTTTCCTGGGAGGGGGAAGACTGGGGGAAGGAAGTTGAGGTGGAGGAGCCATAGGAGTGCTCCCTTGGGTAACGTGGGTGGACTGCGTGGAAGACTGACTGGTGGACCAAATTACTTGAAGCATTGTCCGCAATCCACGAGATCAGCCTGTTCGCACTGTTGTGGTTTCACAGTCCCTCTACCATGTGTCCCTGTAAGTTGAGACATGAAGCTAGGGAGTGTAGCTCTGCGGCGTTCCCCTGCTCCATCATCAGTGGGTACTGTCTCACCCTGCCCAGGACCACGGCCTCTGCCCCCTGCAGTAATTGAATGCCCACGCCCTCGCCCTCGACCCTTAGCCCTGGGGTTCAACATTTTTTGTATATAGGTGTATGATAAAAAAAAAAAAATTAAGTCCTGTAGAATTAAGTGACGTACAGAAAGTGTCACTTGGACAGATTATAAGGATTGGAGCGAGTGTGCTGAACTGTGACACACAGAAAGGTTACACACAGCTGAGTAAAATGGATTTGTATCACTGAGCTAAAACAACTGAATAATTTTTTTTTTTTTTTTTATATTTTGTTTTTTTGGGAAACGTAACGTGCAGGAACTATGGTAGGACTGACTGACACCCTGTTAACGGTGGCTATTTAGTCTGCGACCCAGACAAATGTCGCACAGAGAGTTTTCTGGATCAAGCTGTAGATGATATTGGTAGCAAATGACTTGGTTGTATTCTGTGACGTACAGAAAGTGTCACCTGGACAGTATATACGGATGGGAGCGAATGTGCTGAACTGTGACACACAGAAAGGTTACACCAAGCTGAGTAAAATGGATTTGTATCACTGAGCTAAAACAACTGAAAAAATATTATTTTTTTTTATATTTTGTTTTTTTGGGAACGTGACGTGCTAACGGTGACTATTTAGTCTGCGACCCAGACAAATGTCGCACAGAGAGTTTTCTGGATCAAGCTGTAGATGATATTGGTAGCAAATGACTTGGTTGTATTCTGTGACGTACAGAAAGTGTCACCTGGACAGTATATGTGGATTGGAGTGAGTCAGTGTTGAACTGTGACACACAGAATGGTTCCACAGTGCTGTGTGCAATGGATTTGTATCACTGAGATAGAACAATAAAAAAAAACAGGGTTAGATATGGTGATAGCTCCACTACTAGTGCCAGCCAGCTAAGTGACAAAAAAAAATAAAATGTCTTCTAGCCCTTAGAAGGGCTGTTGGGTTCTTTGTGGGTGATCCCTGCCTAACAGAAAACTAAATGCAGGCCCTAACACTGTCCCTGAAAGGCAGCAGCTCTATCCCTAACGACATCCAGACGGCATCTGAGCCGAGCACCGCGGCCAGTCGGTAGTATATTCCAGGGTCACCTGATCAGGCCAGCCAACCCCTGCTATCGACATGTAAGGGCCCCACGTGATTCTAGGTGGTACGCAGAGTCTCCTGGCTTGTGATTGGCTGTGTTTTTAGGCGCCAAAAAAGCACGATGCGGAAGTTGCCATTTCCTCGAGCATGACGAGATACTCGTCCGAGCAGCGAGCACTTACGAGTACCCTAATACTCGAACGAGCACCAAGCTCGGACGAGTATGCTCGCTCATCTCTAATTAAGAACAATTCATATTATTCAATAATAATTATTTTCCAGTCATATTTTAGAATCAAGATCAAAACCAAAAGAATAGGGGAACTGAGGTAGTGATAGCGGCATTTCTATGTGTGATGCATGGGCTAGGGAAGAAGCGCTTTTGAAGGGAACGTGTTATCAGAACATGACCAATTGTTTAAATCAAGGTTTTATGTTAAAGCGGTTATCTAATATTATAAACTGCACCCCCCCCCCCATATGCCGGGCCCCTCACAGTGCATATACTCACTCTGCTCTGTGCGACACACCTGGTCCCCGCACTGCTGCTGCTGTTTCTCCCTGTGTGTGGATGAAAACATCTGGTGTTGGGGGAAGGGGAGGGGATCGAGCAGCGAATGGCAGGAGGGGACAGGGACGAGCCTCCCTAGTGTCAACCGTGATGATTTGATCCCCTTGTCTAATAACTTTACTTTGGCGTACAGTCTGTTAATCATCCTTGAAACATAGAAATACATTGATAATTGGGTGCTACAGAGGTATTCCCAACTTTACATGGTATGACACATTGCTAGGATATGCCATAGCCTTGTGAACTCTGGGGGTGCAATCAACAGGGCCCTCATGATTTAGAAACAAAGGTGAACATGTTGCTATGGCAATAAATAGGCACTAGAGATGAGCGAACGTGCTCGTTACAAGCACTGTAGCGCTCGGCTCCCCTGCGAATGAATGCCTGCAGGCATTGCGGATCCGTCCTCAGCTGCGTGTAAGTCAATTGGGACTGATCCATTTGGTATGACACTCATACCAAACGGATCCGTCCTCCTCACCCGACTGAAAGTCAGTGTGTGTCATGAGTGTCATACCAAATGGATCCGTCCCCATTGACTTACATGCAGCTGAGGACGGATCCGCAATGTCTGCGGGCATTCGTTTGCAGGGGAGCCGAGCGCTACACTGCTCGTAACGAGCACGTTCGCTCATCTCTAATAGGCACATATAGGTAGCATATTATGTGCACATCAGGTGGCCTGAAATGTCACTCTGAGGGGAAAACTGTACCCCTTAACGACTGCTTCTGGCCTTTCATTATGCAGAATTCACAACAAAGGAGCACGAGAAATGTAAAAAGCCATTCATTGCTGGTGAATAAAGTAAGTTTGGAATATTTCCAGAGGCTAACATGGCTGCTTTCCTTGGATGTTATGCTCAAAGGAGTTACTTAATACTTTTGCTTTTAAAGATCAAACAATAAATAATAAACCACATTCCAACCGTACAGGGAAATTGAGAGAATTAAGCTTTGCATTATTCAGGGCCAATATATACAAAACATACATTTACATAGCTTATATGCAAAATAAGTCAGACTTAAGGGCTAAGTGAATGAAGAAACAATGACCACATCTGATAACTACTTAAGAGACCATGCATAAAACATAAACCATATATTTTTAATCTTCACAACAAAGTTATATACCCAACACTTAAGATAAGTTTCATACTTTATTTATATGAACACAATGCAAAGTGTCATAACCATATTGTGAAATCCACTTAATATCATTATTTCTGTGGGTGCATTTGCATATCTTATCCTATGTATTGACTTTATTTTTAAGAATTTGTGTGAAAACTTTAAAGGAGTTGTTCAACATTTTTAAAAGGGAATAAACTGTAATGTTTAATCCATGCTACCATACGTGACTTGGTATTTTAGCCCAGTTGTGAAGGTGATGTCCCAGTCTGCCCAGGTATCAGCTGTATAAGCAGAGAAATCTGACATCCTCTGTGTCCATCCTACTTGGGCTGTTTCTGGCTTCCACCACCAAGGTGCAAGTGCTAAATGGTAACTTACTGGACACATCCAATGCAACAAGAAATCCTTGTATCTGCACACGCACTGTTACACAGTCAGCCAGGGCGGACTGGGAACTTAAAGTGGCCCTGGGAAAAATACTAAAAGTGGCCCCGTTTTGTAGTCACATCCAAATTGATGGAGGGCAGGGCCAGCAGTACCATATTGTGGCACATTATACCACCCTAACAGTGCCAAATGCCACAGTCCATCACAAAATACTGCGAACAGCATAAAATACATCCCAAAAACTTCCACGGACGGCCCAGAGGAAGACCCTGGTGGCCCCTTGGGCATTGGTCCACCAGGATATTTCCCTGTAAGGTCTATGACCAATCTGCCACTGTAGTCAGCCCCTGTGTCATAGTGAGGGAAGTCAGCAACAGCCTGAGGAATAAGTCATGTGACCGCTGATGCCTTACATCCAATGGATACAGAGGATGCTATCTATCTCTGTTTACTTCATTAATACCTGGACAAGCAAGGACCTTCACCTTCACAGCTGGGTATGATACTGCACAAAATCACTTATTTTGCATGGGTTAAACTTTACTGTTCATAGCCTTTTTTAGAAATTGATGTACAGTACAGAAAAAAGTTTGGACACACCTTCTCATTCAAAGAGTTTTCTGTATTTTCATGACTATAAAAATTGTAGATTCACACTGAAGGCATCAAAACTATGAATTAACAGATGTGGAATTATATACTTAACAAAAAAGTGTGAAACAACTGAAAATATGTCTTATATTCTATGTTCTTCAAAGTAGCCACCTTTTGCTTTGATTACTGCTTTGCACACTCTTGGCATTCTCTTGATGAGCTTCAAGAGGTAGTCACCTGAAATGGTTTTATCTTCACAGGTGTTCCCTGTCAGGTTTAATAAGAAGGATTTCTTGTCTTATAAATGGGATTGGGACCATCAGTTGTGTTGGGCAGAAGTCAGGTGGATACACAGCTGATAGTCCTACTGAATAGACTGTTAGAATTTGTATTATGGCAAGAAAAAAGGCAGCTAAGTAAAGAAAAACGAGTGGCCATCATTACTTTAAGAAATGAAGCTCAGTCAGTCCGAAAAATTGGGAAAACTTTGAAAGTGTCCCCAAGTGCAGTCGCAAAAACCATCACGCGCTACAAAGAAACTGGCTCACATGAGGACCGCCCCAGGAAAGGAAGACCAAGAGTCACCTCTGCTGCGGAGGATAAGTTCATCCGAGTCACCAGCCTCAGAAATTGCATGTTAACAGCAGCTCAGATTAGAGACCAGGTCAATGCCGCACAGAGTTCTAGCAGCAGACACATCTCTACAACAACTGTTAAGAGGAGACTGTGTGCAGCAGGCCTTCATGGTAAAATAGCTGCTAGGAAACCACTGCTAAGGACAGGCAACAAGCAGAAGAGACTTGTTTGGGCTAAAGAACACAAGGAATGGACATTAGACCAGTGGAAATCTATGCTTTGGTCTGATGAGTCCAAATTTGAGATCTTTGGTTCCAATGATCCTGTCTTTGTGCAACACAGAAAAGGTGAACGAATAGACTCTACATGCCTGGTTCCCACCGTAAAGCATGGAGGAGGAGGTGTAATGGTGTGGGGGTGCTTTGCTGGTGACACTGTTGGGGATTTATTCAAAATTGAAGGCATACTGAACCAGCATGGCTACCACAGCATCTTGCAGCGGCATGCTATTCCATCCGGTTTGCGTTTAGTTGGACCATCATTTATTTATCAACAGGACAATGACCCCAAACACACCTCCAGGCTGTGTAAGGGCTATTTGATCAAGAAGGAGAGTGATGGGGTGCTATTCCAGATGACCTGGCCTCCACAGTCACCAGACCTGAACCCATTTGAGATGGTTTGGGGTGAGCTGGACCGCAGAGTGAAGGCAAAAGGGCCAACAAGTGCTAAGCATCTCTGGGAACTCCTTCAAGATTGTTGGAATACTATTTCAGGTGACTACCTCTTGAAGCTCATCAAGAGAATGCCAAGAGTGTGCAAAGCAGAAATCAAAGCAAAAGGTGGCTACTTTGAAGAACCTAGAATATAAGACATATTTTCATTTGTTTCACACTTTTTTGTTAAGTATATAATTCCACATCTGTTAATTCATAGTTTTGATGCCTTCAGTGTGAATCTACAATTTACAAATCTACAAATACAGAAAACTCTTTGAATGAGAAGGTGTGTCCAAACTTTTGTTCTGTACTGTATACATTGACCAACCCCTTTAAATATTTACTTTAGATTATATCACAAATTCCTCAACACTATAGTCACAAATAAAATTAAAAAAAACGTTTTGTATGTAATTGTTGTCATCTATTAATTAAAGTAAATATTCACCTTTCCTGTCATACCTGTTTTAGTAAAGACTTGCATTCTCCATTACATTTTGGAACATATTTTCGAACACCATGGTATTTTGCCATTCTTCTGTTATTCATCCGAGAATTTTATTAATAAACTGACATCTGAGAGCTATCTCCTTGTGAAATGGGAATGTCTCTACACAGTTTAACAATGTATGTCAATTGGACAGTATCAGTCCATGAAAGGACACAACCCTAAATGGTAACACCCAGCTGTGAACTCAATTATAAATTTCTAGTACTTTTTAAAGTAGTCAACTTTGAGATGATTAAGACTAGTGTATACTAATACAAAAGGTTAGTCTCAAACTAGGGTTCCTTAGGCCTAACAAAGGAAATGATTGTGCAGGTCTACCCTCCACCTATATAAATCATTGCACATTGTACAATTTGCACATTACACGGGGCATATCATCAGTAAGGTCAAATAAGAAGAAATAACCCATAGTACCAATTGATTAGTTAATTGATCAGCTCCAAATGGGTTTGTTTTCTGCTGGACCATTGGGGCACATAAATGTGCTAGAAATACACTAGGCTATCAATATTGTAATCCCATAAACATTTCTTAATTGTTTCAAATAACCACCTATTTAAATAAGCATACTTTCATAATGATCAGAATTAGAAATGACTCATTAATATAACAAATCTCTGCAAATTAATGTGTTAAGGGAAGATATAAAAAGTGTAATATTACCTTAACTTAAGTTTGTATTACTTATATACATTTGTAATCTGCTTTATAAGTTTTGTTATATATGTAGTTGAATTGACACTTTTCCCTATATATATTTTTTATTGTTTTTCTTGGGCTCTTAAACATCAGTCTTTTTTAAGGCCTTTATGAAAAAATGTGAAGTGTGAATCAATCAATGTGTTCTCAGCTTCATGTCCACATTTTAGACTCACATGGTCCTGAAATGAAGGCCACCTCTGATCATTTATAATTCCATTTTTATATTATTGTTATACCCTGTAGAGAAATGGCTACATGGAGTAAGCCAGAACTACATTATTTCTTCTCTTTTATACGCAGTAAGAAAAATTGAATAAGGTTTTTTTTCTTTCCCAAAGGAAGACCCAAAACATCATTAACTTTCAAGGAACATGCATTTTAGATATATTCTGCCATATTATGGTCAGCAAAATTAATGTACTGTAAGTTTGTCCCTTTAGGATCAAACAGTGGTTTTATAGTGTATAAACAGAATTACTAACATTTGGTCAAGACAGTCTGATATTTTCTTTTTAGAGGGAGTAGACATATGTGAATGATTTGCTGTACAGAAAATGTCTAAAATAAATGCATAAAATGTAATTTTAATTATTAAGGTGTAGAACACAAAACTTTTGATACTTGATGAGACTACATTTTCCTATAAGCGAACAAATCAGTTGTTAGGGCTAGGCTGAATTCAGATGTAAACTATTATGTCCTTATCCAATGCTTATAAAACAATACATCATATACAATACAGTACTGTGCAAAAGTTTTAGGTGCTGAAAAAATGCTTCAAAGTAAGAACGCTTTAAAAAAAATGGAAATGTTAATAGTTTAAATTTATCCTTCAGCAGGACAATGACCCCAAACATACAGCCAGGGTAATTAAGTACTTCATTCAACGTACAGAAGAACAAGGAGTCTTGAAAGTGACGATATTGAGACAGAAGGATTTGAGCAAGCCTACACCCACATCGCATCTGTGGTTAGTTTTCCAAGTTGTTTGGAACAACTTCCCTACCCAGTTCCTTCAAAAACTGTGTTCAAGTGTACTGAGAATAATTGATGCTGTTTTAAAGGCAAAGAGCCGTCACACCAAATATTGATTTATTCACTTTGCATTTTGTTAAATGATAAACATAAACTATTAAAACGTCTATTTCTGAAAGCATTTTTACTTTGCAGCAATTTTCCCACACTTGCCTAAACCTTTGCACAGTACTGTAATTGAGAATCCATCCAATCAACAACCTCAAAAAAATTGACACATCTAAATGTAATGTAGAACATTTAGCTTTATGGTTCATACATAATTCCTATAGGTTGACCCCAAAGAAGAGACCAATAGGTATTGACATTAGAGAATTACTGAAGTTAGTTTTCCTGTAGTTTTATAAAAAAACAAAAAAAAAACAAAAAGCAAACCTGTATTATTGCAATATATATATATATATATATATATATATATATATATCTACTAATCATGCTGAGGAACTACCTGCAAAGTAGACATTATAAGGCTTGGTTAATTTACGCAAATAGAGGCATTATGAGTTATGTGGGTACTGTGGCTGTCATCAGTGATATGGTGGATATTGTGGCATCTGAAAAAATGACATGAAAAATTCAGAGCCTACAAAAAGTACATACTGTATAATGAAAATAGTTTTCTTGACTGTTTCAATTGACTAGGACAGGTTATATCAGTTCATGAATTGTATTTATTTAGTTGTCCTGCGAAAGCAGTTATGTGTTATGGTTTTATGAATACACATTAGTCTACAACGTTTATAACTTAAGATGCTTGTGCAATTTTTAAGAAGCTATAAATAGGCTGTTGTGATATTTGCTAAAGCCTCTTAGACTTGGGTAACCCCTTCACAAGAGTCAAGTGAACATCCTTTTGCATTTCTGTACTGTGAATATATGAAATTGTAACTTCCATTAAAATCGAAATATCAGAAAATGAATTTTTTTCAAGCACAAAACAACCAAGCATTGTTAGAAATTGCTATAATCATGAAAATGTAGACCTTCTTTCTTTATTTTGAAATAGCTGTTATCAATTTTCATTCTGCACAAAATTATGACATAAAATGTGTTCCAGCCCTTTGAATAAAACATTGGACAAGCCATAAAACAAGTACAAAAATTATAAATCTATCCAAATATGAAATCTTGCTGCTTGAAATATGATCTTACTGTATTTCAGAATGTTTAATCTAAATGTTCACTAAATCTACAGGTAATTTGGGTATAAAAGAGTATATGAAATGTGTTATAATTATATTCTAAAAGAAAAGCTCTCTCTCTCTCTCTATGTATATATATATATATATATATATATATATATATATATATATATATATCTTTACAAACATGTATTAGAAACTTATATAACATAAAGCATTAAAGGAGATATCCCATGATTGATGTAAAAATGAAAAAAATATATATACCTCACATGGATTCAGAGATCTCCTCATTCATTACTCTGATAGATTTATATCAAGCTGACAGCTCAAGGGGAGTATCTTTTCTGCTACAGCTCAGAGGCGTGTCTCAGCTTTCTCTATCACAGCTCAGGAGGCAGTTGAAGGATTAAACTGAGCATGTGTGGCCACAATTTAAAGGGGATGGCTTCCATAGCATAGGTGAAAAATGTACGATTACTGGATGTCTATCATAAAAACTGGGGTCCTGGGTCCGCTGTCACTCATTTTACTGTCAAGTGTTGTACTCTGCGATCTCCATCAGTCCAATTGACAGTAAATAAAGAAATAGTATACATACATGACTACTGTTCCATTCAAATAGGGGACGTAGAACTCTTTTTTCCAGTGATCAACAAAGGTTCATGTAGTCAGACCACCTGACCTGATAATTGTAGTTTGTGAGCCAACTCATTTAAATATAAAACCCTTCGTCATCATCAAAGTCATGAAAAAGAGACAACTGTGGAACATGTGCTAAAAACAACTAACTGTGTGTGCTTAAATTGTTATGTGGATACTGTGGCTATCATCAGTGCTATGGTGGACATTGTGGCATCTGAAAAAGGGACATTAAAAATTCAGAGCCTACAAAAAGTACATACTGTATGATGAAAAAGATTTCTTGACTGTTTCCAGTGACTAGGACAGGTTATATACAGTTTATGGTTGGTATGGCAGTATTGATTGGTGTGGCTTTCATTATTTTATATAAACTTGATATTAGTATATGGGTATTTGAAAATATACCAGTATTGGCTAGCAATATTTTAAAGTGTCATTTTTATACCCTAATGGTATAGTACACCCTGCTGTATAAATGTTTTTGTGCTTTAACCCTTTCAGGCCCGGAGGTTTTTTCGGTTATGTATTTTCGTTTTGCGCTCCCTGCCTTCAAACAGCCATAACTGTTTTATTTTTCTGTTCACATAGCTGTATGAGGGCTTGTTTTTTGCAGGACAAGTTGTACAAATCGGGTGAAATTGCAAAAAAAACGCTATTCTGCTACAGTTCTACAGGTTTCTTATTTACAACGGTCGATGTTCATTAAAACTGACCAGTTACTTTCATTCTACTGGTCAGTATGAATCCGGCGATACCTAATATGTATAGTTTTTCCTGCGTTTTGATAGTGATAAAATAATTATAAAGTTGGCCTTTTTTTTTGTCATATCTTGACCCCTATAACTTTTTGGTGTTTATGTGTAAGGAGCTGTATGGGGGCTCATTGTCTGCAGGGCGATCTGAAGTTTTTATTGATATCATTCTGGGGTGTGTATGACTTTTTTATCACTTTTTATTTCATTTAAAAAAAAAAAAAAGCGACAAAAAAAGCAAATCGCCATTCGGATGCTTTTTTCTGCCACACAATTCGCCATATTGGAATTTTTTTTTATATTTTAAAAGTACGGGCGGGTTTTCGGTCACGGTGATACCCATGATGTCTATATTTATTGTTATTTAGGTAATTATTTTTTAATTATACGGAAAGGGGGGTGATTTGAACTTTTATATATTTTTTCATTTTTATATATTTTTTAACATTTTTTAAAATTTTTTGTGATTATTTTAAAGCTCAAATATGAGCTAATATATTGTGTTTTTTTTTTCTTTATGAGCAATCAGGGATTTACTAGATGGAGATAAATCCAAGAATTGCTCATTTCTTATACTGGCCTGCCATCTAGTGGCCAGAATAAGAATTGCAGTTTGAAAACTAATCCTCACCAGCGAGGATTACAGTTTTCATATGGTGTACAGACACCCTGATTGGCCACTCAGGGCGTCTGTACACCACGCTTCTGGGTTCAAACGCATCCTGATGCCGTGATCACGTGTGATCACGGCATCTGAAGGCCCAGCAAGACACCGCCCATGGCGGTAAGTACCCGCAAGTCTCTGCTGTTAGAAACAGCAGAGACTTGCCGGCCATGACGCCCACCGCACGTGCGAGCGGGCGCCATGTGTCCATATCGCCCTAGCGCCTTACATGTACGGCGCTGGGAGTCTAAGGGTTAAAATAATTTTCAGTTTTACCTGATAATAACTCCCACAAATGTGTGCTATTTTCCTATTCAGCAGCTCTCATCTTGGAGTGCTGCCATGTGCAGGATGTCTCCTCTCTATTATAAACAAGAGACAGATCAGCACTGGGAGGAGGAGTTCAGCCCTGTGTGCCTGAGATGTAGAAAGTGGAGGGGGGAAGGCTGCTTTGTATGTTGATATCTTCTCTTTTTTTTTTTTTTTAATTTATTATTTTTTTAATACATAACATAGAACAATAGAAAATTTAAACAAAACAATCAATAAGAGAAGAAAAAAAAAAAGGAAGGCACACACTCTAATTTTTGTTCAATAATAACAAAAAATAAAAAGAGAATTAATGACTCAGAATACGGAAGTAGCCAGTATCCACGGAGTCCATATCTTCAGAAAGCATTCATGTGACATATTAGTCCAACTGGCAAGTTCCTCCATTTTATAAATATGTTGTATTTTATCTAGCCACTGTTGCTCACTAGGCGGTTTTGGCGATAACCATAACATAGGAATAAGAAGTTTAGCCTCAGTGAGCAGCATAGTAGCCAGTGAATATTTAGAGGGTGTAAAGGTAGCAGTAGGAGCCCATAAAAGAATCAAAGAAGCCGTCAATTTTAATGAGGCTTGACAGATAGAATTTATTTTTCCTTCCACTAGGGACCAAAAAGGGCGTATCTCTGGACAATACCACCACAAATGAGATATAGTACCTCTTTCCCCCCGGCACCGCTAACACAAATCCAAAATAGCAAGACCATGGTCGAAGTGAAAGGCTGGTGTACGATACCACCTAGTATAAAGTTTATAAGAATTTTCTTGTATCCGCACACACATAGAAAATCCGTGTGAGTGCGCAGCTATGAAACGGGAATGATCTTCTGTAAATATTTCACCCAACTCCTCCTCCCATTTAAGGATACATACTGATTTATTGTAAGTTAGGGGGGAGTTCAAATTAGCATAAATCTTAGAAATAAGACCCTTTACAGGGCTTGAAGATGTTAGTAATTTCTCTAGCCATCCAGCTGGGCGGGGGGTTGGGTGTTCCCGGACAAAGCTTACACAAAGCCTTTTAAAATCCTCGACCAATGGTGCCATGGATGGTTGACGGTACCGGGGGGAGACGGAGCCCTCTATAAATGATGTCACACAATGATGATCTCCTGTATATAGAGCGGAAATCGGCAGAGATTGCCAAACCTGCCACAAGGATTGCAAAGACACCAAACCTCTTCCTTTCAATAATGGTAAATGAGATATTGGCATATGAAGAGAAGGTACAGAGAAATCAGGGCAGGTATTGGCTAGAGCCTTAATCACCGAAAGGGTGGCAAACATCATCGGAGCTACCTTCATCACTCCAGTCAAAGGTAAATGAAAACTCCATAAACCCGACCTGAGCTGTGAGGGCAATACATATAACTCTAATTCTATATGTGGAGCAAAAGGATCTACTTGAGCCCTTACAAAAGAAAGCCACCTGGCTATATGAACCGCTTTATAATAACCTTGTACACTAGGGAGAACGAAGCCTCCTTCTCTTTTGCTCCTGATTAATTGGGCATAGGCAATCCTTGGCCTCCTCTGTTGCCAAAGAAAAGATGAGAATAGCCGTTTCACCGCCAGAAAAAAAGATGAAGGTAAAGTTATAGGAATAGCTTTCAGTAGATAGAGAAACCGGCGAAGAATATACGACTTAAGATAATTCTTCCTGCCTATCCAGGACATAAATGGAAATCTTAGTGCAAGAAGTTTTGATTTAACTGAAGCTAATAAGGAAAGAAAATTACACTGAAAAAGATTTACAGGATCAGGGGGTAATCTCTCACCTAAGTAAGTGATCCCAGAAGAGGGCCAACTAAAAGGATAATGTTCTTTCAAATATTTAATTGTAGCCGACGTTGCTGATACATTTAAAGCTTCAGATTTCAAGAAATTTATCTTGAAATCAGATATATCACTAAATTTTTGAAAAATATCTAAAAGAATGGGAAATGCTTGGCAAGGATTAGTCAAGAGCAGAAGCAAATCGTCAGCGAAAGCTGCTGTTTTATGTTCGAAGGAATTAACCTTCAAACCTCGTATCTTCTCCTCTTGCCTAATCCGTTGTACCAAAGTTTCCATTATCAAAATAAAAAGACAGGGGGATAGGGGACAGCCCTGACGGGTTCCATTCGAGATGTAAAATGATGGAGATAGTTGGCCATTAATCCTAATTTCTGCATGCGGAGCAGAATATAAAGAAAAAATAGCAGAAATAAAAACAGGGGGAAATCCAAATTTATTCAGAACTGCTTTCATATATCGCCAATTAATTCTATCAAAAGCCTTCTCGGCATCCCTGCCTAAGTAAACGGATAATCTGACTCCTTTTTTGCGGGGTATTTAAACCCTTAACATTAAATGAAGTAATTTCAATACCTACTCCCATACCAAAATATCATAAAGAAAAAATTGGTAGCTAACCAACCCCATTAGGACTATTGCTAGGAAACAGATAAGACCCAATGAGAGTCCATTTAGTCCATTGTAAGGAGTCTGCTGTCAAAGCCAACAGATATAGCATGTGCCATAAAAAAGAAAAAAAAAAGGAAGAAAAGAATATAAGAAGAGAAAATAAAGAAAATACATTAAAAAGGACATTTGCATCCCTTTTAGGAGGGAAATAAACATAAGCCTAGTTGATATCAAGGCCTAGATCCCAGACTCTGCCATCAGCCCCACCCACTACTGTGTTCAATAATCCTGACAAACTAAGGGCTTGTTCACACATCAGCCATCGGATCAGTATTCTCCACCAGTCACTGCGAGCCAAAACCAGGAGCAGAACCTCCACAGAAACTAGCTATAATGAAAAGTTCTGCAATTGTTTTGTGTTTTTGAGCCCCCGTGGCTTTGGCCAACAGCAACTGACGGAAACAACCGATCAAACAACCGAGGTGCGAACAAACCCCAAGATATAAACCATCCACCACCAAACAAAGAAATAAACCACACAATAAGTCCATCTAACATCAGCCCCTCAAAAACAATCATAATATAATAATACTCATATTAGTAATAATAGTAATAATACTAGTAGTGTAGCAGTTCTTATATATACTCATTCCAGTTGCCAGATACCAGACCCTCCATCAAAACTCAGTCAGCGATCGCCATCGGGCTGTTAAAGTTACTTCTTTTTTGGTGACTTAGTTTTCTGCTTACAGGCCCAGTCTTCTGGTTCTGGGAGTCCGGGGAGATTTTCAATCAAAGGGATCGGTAACCATTCAGGCACTGCTAGTGAAGGTATACCTAATTGATCCCAAGCCAGATCAAGGTCCTCTTTCGACCTGATATTCACCTGTTGGCCATCTTTAGTAATTCCCACTCCAAAGGGAAACAACCAGTGAAAACGCAAGCCATGGAGCCGCAGGTGATCTTCAAGCGGTTTAAGCAATCGGCGTTTAGCCAGGGTAGATGGGGCTACATCTTGAAAGATCTGATAGGTAATCCCTTCTATCTGCAAAGGATCTTTTCCTCGACCGGCCGATAAAATCGCTACAGTGTCTTGAAACGATAATAAGCCGCATATAACATCTCTGGGGGTTCTCCCTGGGTAGGTTTCACTCGTAGTGCCCGATGGATCCGTTCAACCCTTATCATTTCGGCGCATTCAGCTCCTACAAGCGACACAAAAATATCCTGGGCCAATTTCAGCAATGATGTTGCAGTATAAGATTCTGGGAGACCGCGCAGACGGACATTCTTTTGTCTGCTTCGGTTCTCCTGATCTTCTATGGCCAATAAAGCATTTGTAGCACATCTGATTTTATTGCCAATAGTTCTTGCATTAAAGGAGCAACTAATTTCTTCATAAAACTCCTAGAGACCGGGCCGGCGTTCGAGTCCTCCTCTACTTCGGCACCTTCAGCCGTGTTCTCTTCATCTGAAGCAGCCACCGCTCCTTGTTGGCGTCTAGTCCGCTGTGCCATTTTAGGGCTCTGCCATGTGTCCGTATCCACTTTTCTCTGGAAGAATCTTTCGAGATCCCCCCTCTTTTCCTTGGCTTTTGGAGTTCCCGAGTCAGTTAGAGGGTCGGTTGTTTTGTCTTTTTTCCTGCCGCCCATTAGAAGGCTGTTTTTGGTGGATATAGTTAGCGGGTGAGGGGCTATGCATGGAGGTCACTCACAGCAGCAGCCTACTCCATCAGTGTCCAGGCTCCTCCCGTCAATATGTAAAATATATGTTGATATCTTCTCAATGGTAGCAGCTAGAAACATGTAACTGGTCTTGTTTGAAAGCTGACATTCCAGGCATACAAGACCAGAATGACAGATAAAGTTTAAGCAACAGAGGAGAAATCACTTTAAAAAAAATCAAGTTGGGAATAATCATAGGTAAAATCTGCCTATGCGTTCACTTTTAGCTTCATTCACAGCATCCCGATTTCTATCTGTGATATCTTCTCCTGTACTGAACAGATGTATGTCATTCTGGTATAGTCTGAAAACTTGGAATGTCAGCTTTCAGATAATACAAATCCATGTCTGTCGCTGGTACCAAACCAGAGTTATGAGAAGCTAAAGCAACCCCCATCCATGTGGATGAGAATGAGGGACAGGTGACTATTAAGATGCTAAAACAAATGCTTATTGATTTCATGTAATTGCAGGGCTTGTCTCTGGTTAGCTGTATGTGAGAGGATACACACTGCTCTGGGGTAGTGGGGGAGGTTATCTCCATTCTGATTGGTCCTGCTATTTCATGTGAGGAAAGAAAAGGCTTATGGGAAGTGAGGAAAATACAGGATGGTCTCAAGGACAGGACATTCTCAGGAAGTGCAGTAGAGGCCATTTTATGAAGATGTTGAAATAGAGGCACAGAGAAATAAGGTTGCTAAGGGCTGAATACAGACATCAGAAAGGTAAAATTTACTGAAAAACACAACTTCATGAATATCTGCCCTTCAGCATCACATATGTTAGGAATTTCATTTTTGGTAGTGAAATGGCAGTTACACTTTAAGATCAGTAATATGAGTGTTTTATTGTAGTCTTTTTAGGCACTTCATAGCACTATAATACCTTCTTTTTAAAACATCTTAAAAGAGAACTACCAGTAATAATGAATAAAAGCACAAAATATGTTAAAATATATTTAACCCCTTGCTGATTGCCCATTGACATTGTAAAACATCCTTGTTGAGACTGCAGCAGCACAATAATTGTTCAGCTGCAGGAGTCAGAAGCCCACTATCAGTGACAGCAGAGGCAGCTTTTCACAGTCTCTGGCTTTTCTATCTCTTTATACACAGTACTGAATGAATGATGGATATAGAGATCAGGAAGCTGCAATATGACTTCCTGCTCCATTCCCAGTGGTCATGCAATTGCCTGGGGATAGGAGTCTGCACAAGTTGCTGGGTTTTAAAGGAAATATGTCAGCAAAAATGTTATCTGCTAGTTAAAACCGTATAGTAACACATGTCCTTTTTTCTAATCTGTTTTTATTTTCTGATTGCAGATTTTTTTTTTCTATTTTCTGAACATTATGATGGGGGGTGGCCATTTTGCCAGAGCTGTTCTTAACAGTATTTACAAAAGCATTAAGAAAATTGCTTTAAGGCAGCCCCATGGTCCATTGACACAATGCACAGGAGGGGACCCTATTGTTCTGGGCATACTCTGTGACCTGTGCAGAGTTCATTGTACGAGGAAAGAAACATTATTTAAAAATATCTTAAACATTCCCTTTAACAGACCCAGATCAGTTCTTCTGTGAGATTGTATAGCCCTGTATAACCTCTCTGTGGGCTGTATTATGCATGTAACTGGGGACTATGATGTCGGCCCCAGTTATAGGAGAAATCAGAAATTAATTTAAAAAAAAATGTAATGTTACATGCCCACCAAAGGTATGACCTTGTAGGGGGCCCAAATTGTAAAATAAAATAAAGACAAGTAAACTAAATAAATAACAATACAATTCTGCAAAGCAGCTTCTAGTCCTTCTCACGGCCACCATAACCCCCCATATCCCTTAGCAAAACAACTGACATGAAAAGAGGCATTATACAAAAATTTGTTGCATGTTGCGCTATTAACAAATTTAAACAGACTAGTTTTATTTTATAAAAGGAAAACAGACTTTCCCCCTTTTTTTACATTTTTCCTTTTTTATAAAAGATAAAAACTAGAAGAAAAAACTAAGATAAAAATGACATAAAAATACAGGCATATGCATAACTGAAAAAAAGGTACAAAAATTAGTTACAAAACCAAAAAGAATAAAAAAATATGGCTTTCAGAGAATCGTGTACTAAAAAAGCAGAATATGCACCCAGTCAGGAACTGGTTAAATAGTTTGCTTGACTTTAAAACTGTCTGATTTGTGATTTTTTTAAAATTAGATTTGTGTCCGAATCAATTCTACCCAAAACAAAAGTGATGCAATTGCCCTGAAAATTGATAAAAGACACTCTGAGGTGTCCTACTTTTTCTATATTATCTCCTATTTATCTTTCTCTCCCCACCCCAATCTTTGAAAGAGCATGTATCAGCAGAATGGTAGCCATTAAACTGGCTGACCTGTTGCTTGTGCGCTTGGCAGCTGAAGGCATCCGTGTTGGTCCCATGTTCATATGTGTCTGCTCTGGTGAAATGTGGATGTTGACGTTACATCTAGAGGCTCAGCTCTCTCTGCAACTGCTGTGCCCTCTGCACTTTGACAGAACCAGACAGTGTAAATGTGATCATGCCTGGCCTGTCAATCAAAGTGGAGAGGAAAGAGCAGTTGCAGAGCAATTAGATCCTCTAAGTGTAATGGCAATGCCCATGTTGCTCGTAGAGGCTCATTTGCATATCTCAAAACTTTATTTTTTTTTTTTCAGCAATGCAGGCACATATGAATATGGGACCAACACAGATGCTTTCAACTGTCAAGTGCACATGCAACAAGTCAGCCAGTTTCATTGCTACAAATCTGCTGGCAGATGCCCTTTAAGCTCTTTAACAGAATGACAGCACTTGCAAATAATGTCAGAGTGAGGCCTTGTTCACACATCAGTTATTTGATCAGTTATTTGCATCAGTTATTGTGAGCCAAAGGTTTGGGTAAAAGAAAAAACAGAAAAGGTGCAGATCTTTTCATTATATCTTATTTCTGTGTAGCCTCCACTCTTGGTTTTGGCTCACAAAAACTGATGGAAATAACTGATCAAATAACTGACGTGTGAACAAGGCCTAACACTGACATATAAACAGAGCATTTGCAGCAGAAAGAGTTTTTCACAGAGTTTTTGTTATGTTGTGGCCTTGTGATAAAATAAAAAGAAAAAAATCAGGTTTTTCCTCATAAATCACTCAGTACCCCATGATAATCTGAAAACATAATTTTAGACATTTTTGTTAATTTATTAAAAAGGAAAAACTAAAATTTTACATGGACATAGGTTTGGCTGTGATTACAGCCTCCAGTCTTCTTGGGTATGATACCACATGGCTACATATTTTCTGGCAAAACTGGGCATATGGCCTCAGTTCCCTAAAGGCAGCAGAATCCATTAAATGATAGGGCAGTGACTGCACCACCAGCAACTTGGCCGGGTGGGAGATAGTTTTGAGAAATAAAGGATTCCTGGGCACATCAAGTTGCTTCCTGTCTGCAAGTTCCATTATTGATGGCTGATGACAGGAGTAGTAGTAGTAGACTGTAATCTGAGCTGGAGAAGCAATAACTGATGATGACGTTATTCAGGACACTGTACTGCATGTGGATGTGGCCTAGTTGCCACAAAGGAGACAAGGAGAAGAAGGAAACTCTTGTTTCCATTGCTGGTGGCCAGTTCTATTTCCCACTTGATCAGGTGGTGCTGCTTCATGTGCTGCAAAAGAGCCATGGTGACAATGTTTGTGCTTGAAGATCTTGCACAGCAATGCTTTTGTCGGCCAGAGAAAAACTGCCAGACATGAGATACTCAAACAGAGCTAGCAGTAGCTGAGCTTGGATTAGGTCTTGTAGGTTTTGAGCAAGGGTATCTGCACAGTATCTGCAACATTACAAATATAAAAAAGTTCCCAAGTTGACCATAATAGAAGCAAAACTGGCCCCGTGGCCTCATGGCCACCATTATCATCCTCAGATGTCACCTCTCTCTCAGGATAGTCTCTGTCCAACACACAATCATCATCATGGTCATCACCCTCCCTGCCACTTTTATCAGATTCTGATATGTGATGGTGGGACCCTTGTCACCCCTATTGATTTTCTGTTCTGTATTTGCCCCAAGTGCACCTGTCTCCAGGGCTACTACTGCTCCACCACCCCCTCCACCATGGCTATGAGTGTCACTACTACTACCACTATCACCAACACAGCTATGTACTGTATCCTCTTAATTTCCTCCTCATGATAGTCCAAACATTAACTGTTCTCACACAACTCTTTACCAGAGAGATTCTATTGAGTACATTCTAAATCTTGTGAGGTTTTGTTTTTTTCCTTAGGAAAAAGTAAGCCACCCCACTAGGAGAGGACGGTGAAGATAGAAATATTGCAATTGAAAGACTTTTCTGGGCCTGCGAGTAGAAGACACAGGAGGAATGCTGTGATCCCTGGCTCCAAGGCACAGTGTCAGACTCAGGAGTGAGTTCAATATCGTTTTTCTGTAATGGAGAGGTGGAGTGTGAGTCATCAAGTCCACAATCTCAATTCTCATCCTCTACGTCCTCAATAATGATGTGACTTCTATTTGAAACCAAGGAGAACTGTGGCCTGCTGCTACTACTTCATCTAATGCTGCTTCTGTTTGCATTAGTGCATCCATCCGCATTCTGACTCGCAGATGATGAGTCCTGGATCTTTAGTTTTCCACTCTTCTGTTTACCACACATTTAATTATCAGGCCAAAATATAAAAAAGTTACAGGCTTGGTACACAGATTATGAAAAGGTAACAAAATTGCAGTTGTTTTTTCTGTAATTTACAGACAGAGGTGCATTGTCTGTGTACAGACAGAGGTGCATTGGGTGTTTAACCCCTCTCCTTCTACAAACACGCTGCAAACTAGCACTGACATTTTACAGTGTTAATTAGAGATGAGCGAGCACTAAAATGCACGGGTGCTCGTTATTCGAGTCAAATTTTTCCCGATGCTCGGGTGCTCGTTTCGAATAATGAACCCCATTGAAGTCAATGGGAGACTCGAGCATTTTTTGCAGGGGACCAAGGATCTGCCTAGGGAAGGCTGGGTGAAAACCTGTAAACCTCAGAAAATGATGGAAACACCACGGAAATGGACAGGAAACAGCAGGGGCAGCATGCATGGATGCCTCTGAGGCTGCCTAATCCCATCATTACCCCAAATTCTCGGGCAACAGCCTGGTGGTGACCCTCAAGGTAATTGTGCTCACCCAGACCATAAAAATTTAGCGTAGCCCTGTAAGGCTATAGCTACAGAGGGACCGAGTTACAGTGCAGGAGCAGGCGAAGCACATAAAAATTTATCAAGGCCCTGTATGGCTATGACTACAGACTGACCGAGTTACAGTGCAAGTGCAGGTGAAGCACCTAAAAATTTTGCGTGACCTTGTATGGCTATGACTACAGAGTGACCGAGTTACAGTGCAGGAGCAGGCGAAGCACCTAAAAATTTAGCGTGACCCTGTATGGCTGTGACTACAGAGTGACTGAGTTACAGTGCAGGAGCAGACGAAGCACATAAAAATTTATCGTGGCCCTGTATGGCTGTGACTACAGAGTGACCGAGTTACCGTGCATCAGCAGGCGAATCACATAAAAATTTATTGTGGTCCTGTATGGCTGTGAGCACAGAGTGACTGAGTTACAGTGCAGGAGCAGGTGAAGCACATAAAAATTGATTGTGGCCCTCTATGGCTGTTACTACAGAGTGACCGAGTTACAGTGCTGGAGCAGGCGAAGCACATAAAAATTTATCGTGGCCCTGTATGGCTGTGACTACAGAGTGACCGAGTTACAGTGCAGGAGCAGGCGAAGCACATAAAAATTTATTGTGGCCCTGTATGGCTGTGACTACAGAGTGCCTGAGTTACAGTGCAGGAGAGGGCGAAGCACATAAAAATTTATTGTGGCCCTGTATGGCTGTGACAACAGAGTGACCGAGTTACAGTGCAGGAGCAGGCAAAGCACATAAAAATTTATCGTGGCCCTGTATGGCTGTGACTACAGAGTGACCGAGTTACAGTGCGGGAGCAGGTGAAGCACATAAAAATTTATCGTGGCCCTGTATGGCTTTGACAACAGAGTGACCTAGTTACAGTGCAGGAGCAGGCGAAGCACATTAAAATTTAGCGTGACCCTGTATGGTATGACTACAGAGTGACCGAGTAACAGTGCAGGAGCAGGCGAAGCACATTAAAATTTAGCGTGACCCTGTATGGCTGTGACTACAGAGTGACCGAGTTACAGTGCGGGAGCAGGCGAAGCACATAAAAATTTATCGTGGCCCTGTATTGCTTTGACAACAGAGTGACCAAGTTACAGTGCAGCAGCAGGCGAAGCACATAAAAATTTATCGTGGCCCTGTATGGCTGTGACTACAGAGTGACCGAGTTACAGTGCAGGAGCAGGCGAAGCACATAAAAATTTATCGTGGCCCTGTATGGCTGTGACAACAGAGTGACCGAGTTACAGTGCAGGAGCAGGCGAAGCACATAAAAATTTAGCGTGAACCTGTATGGCTGTGACTACAGAATGACAGACTTACAGTGCAGGAGCAGGCGAAGCACATAAAAATTTATTGTGGCCCCTTTATGGCTGTTACTACAGAGTGACCGAGTTACAGTGCGGGAGCAGACAAAGCACATAAAAATTTATCGTGGCCCTGTATGGCTGTGACAACAGAGTGACCGAGTTACAGTACGGGAGCAGGCGAAGCACATAAAAATTTATTGTGGCCCTGTATGGCTGTGACTACAGAGTGACCGAGTTACAGTGCAGGAGCAGGCGAAGCACATAAAAATTGATTGTGGCCCTTTATGGCTGTTACTACAGAGTGATCGAGTTAAAGTGCAGGAGCAGGAGAAGCACATAAAAATTTAGCGTGACCCTGTATGGCTTTGACTACAGAGTGACCGAGTTACAATGCAGGAGCAGGCGAAGCACATAAAAATTTATCGTGGCCCTGTATGGCTGTGACTACAGAGTAACCGAGTTACAGTGCAGGAGCAGGCGAAGCACATAAAAAATTTTCATGGCCCTGTATGGCGGCGGTGACAACAGAGTGATCGAGTTAGACTGAGGTAGCAGGTGAACCACCCAAAAATTTAGCCTGACACAGCATGGTGGTGACACCACCAATGCCTTTGTCCGACTGAGATTGCAGTCAAATGGCTTTAGATGAGCCTCCCAAATTTTTTTTTTGGAGTGTGTGAAGTCGACCCTCCGAAAAAAATTTTTTTGTGTGTCTGTGGTTGATGATACTGAAAAATTGTTTTAGAGTGTCTGTAGTTGACGCTCCTGAAAAATTGTTTTAGAGTGTCGGTAGTTGACGCTCCTGAAAAATGGTTTTAGAGTGTCTGTAGTTGACGCTTCGGAACAATTGTTTGAAGAGAGGGCCTATAGGTGGCCCTCCGGAAACATTGTCTTAAAAGAGTGCCAGTTGGCCCTCTAAAAAATTCCCTTTTGGGTCAGCCTTTGGCAATGAAGAGAAGGAGGAGGAGGAGGAGGAGGAGTAGAGGAGAGGAATCGGATACATAAGAAATCTTATTCTTTAGCTGCTTTCCCCCGGAGGAGATTTGAATTCCGGTGAAATCCAGGCTTTGTTCATTTTAATAAGCGTCAGCCTGTCAGCGCTGTTAGTTGACAGGCATGTACGCTTATCGGTGATGATGCCACCAGCTGCACTGAATACCCGCTCTGACAACACGCTAGCGGCAGGGCTGGCCAGCACCTCCAAGGCTTACAGCGCCAGTTAAGGCCACGTGTCCAGCTTTGAAACCCAGTAGTTGTATGGAGCAGAGTGATCGGTCCGGACGTTGGTATGGTCAGCTAGGTACTCCCTCACCATTTTTCTGTAAAGCTCCCCCCTACTCTGCCTAGACTAGGGACAGGTGACAGTGTCTTGCTGGGGTGACATAAAACTGGCAAAGGCCTTGGAGAGCGTTCCCCTGCCAGTGCTGGACAAGCTGCCTGCTCGCCTACTCTCCCCCGCTACTTGGCCCACAGAATCACGCCCTCTGCCGCTAGCGGTGTCAGATGGGAAGGATTGTTTCAGCTTGTGCACCAGGGCCTGTTGATATTGATTCACTCTCATACTCCTTTCCTCTACAGGGATGAGAGTGGAAAGGTTCTGCTTGTACCGTGGGTCCAGGAGAGTGAACACCCAGTAATCGGTGTTTGAAAAAATGCTTCTAACGCGAGGGTCACGGGATAGGCAGCCTAACATGAAGTCTGCCATGTGCGCCAGAGTCCCAACACGCAAGAATTCCCTCTCCTCACTGGCCTGACTCTCCATTTCCTCCTCCTCCTCCTCTCCTCTTCAGCCCATACACGCTCAAGAGTTAAGAAGGACTGAGCATTGGTACCCTCTTCTGTCTCGCCAACATTCTCCTCCTCTTCCTCCTCATCCTCATCCCCCTCCTCCAATACGCGCTGAGAAACAGACTGCTCTGGCTATCAAGCGACGTATCTTCCCCCATCTCCTGTGACAAGCGCAAAGCTTCTGACTTCATGCTGAGCAGTGAGTTTTTCAACAGGCAAAGCAGCGGGATGGTGAGGCTGATAATGGCGGCATCGCCGCTGACCATCTGTGTTGACTCCTCAAAGTTGCTCAACACCTGACAGATATCAGACATCCACGTCCACTCCTCATTGTAGACTTGAGGAAGCTGACTGACCTGACTACCAGTTCTGGTGGAAGTTGACATCTGGCAGTCTACAATCGCTCTGCGCTGCTGGTAAACTCTGGATAACATGTTTAATGTCGAATTCCATCTCGTGGGCAAGGTCGGTCGCAGTTGTAGGCGCCGCTGCGCTGCCCTGAGAGTGGCAGCATCTGTGGTTGACTTGCGGAAATGCGCACAGATGCGGCGCACCTTGGTGAGCAAATCTGACAAATTGGGGTATGTCTTGAGGAACCGCTGAACTATGAGATTGAACACGTGGGCCAGGCATGGCACATGTGTCAGTCTGCCGAGTTGCAGAGCCGCCACCAGGTTACGCCCGTTGTCACACACAACCATGCCTGGCTTGAGGTTCAGCGGTGCCAGCCACAGATCGGTCTGCGCCGTGATGCCCTGTAACAGCTCTTGGGCGGTGTGCCTTTTGTCACCTAAGCTCAGCAGTTTGAGCACCGCCTGCTGGCGCTTACCCACGGCACTGCTGCTGCGCCTAGAGCTACCGACTGAAGGCGCCGTGCCCACGGATGGTAATTCGGAGGAGGAGGAGGGGTTGGAGGAAGAGGCATAGTACATCTGAGAAACCGTGACCGAGGTAGGCCCCGCAATCCTCGGTGTGGGCAGTACATGAGCGGCCCCAGGGTCAGACTCGGTCCCAGCCTCCACCAAGTTAACCCAATGTGCCGTCAGTGAGATATAGTGTCCCTGCCCGGCAGCACTTGTCCACGTGTCCGTGGTTAGGTGGACCTTATCACTAACCGCGTTGGTCAGGGCACGGATGATGTTCTCTGACACGTGCTGGTGTAGGGCTGGGACGGCACATCGGGAAAAATAGTGGCGGCTGGGGACCAAGTACCGAGGGACAGCCACCGCCATCAGGTTGCGGAAAGCCTCAGTCTCTACCAGTCTATAGGGCAGCATCTCCAGGCTCAACAATTTGGAGATGTGGACGTTT
>ONZH01003063.1:0-27500 GCA_900303285.1 Rhinella marina
AACATTAAAGAAATAGTATTAAATGCACCTATGCGAAGCGCTTTGCTAAGCCACGCCCACGACTCTGTAAGGCCACGCCCCCTCCCACTCCGCAGCCAACGGGGATTGAAAAAATAAAGGTAAAAATAAACTTCTGTTTGCTGCCGTGGTGGGAGGCTGAATTTCTCTCTGCAACGACACACAAAAATTTTAGATAAAATAGACTAATTATAGACTACAACTGTTCGAATCGTCTTGCTAAGTCACGCCCCCAACTCTGTCAGACCACGCCCCCTCCCACTCTGCAGCCATTCTGCAACGACACACAGAAACATTCAATAAAATAGATTAAATCACCTATGCGAAGCGCTTTGCTAAGCCACACCCCCAACTCTGTCAGGCCACGCCCCCTCCCACAATCAACTTCTGTCAGCTGCAGGGGTGGGAGGGAAGTTGGATTTTTTTCTGCAACAACATACAGAAACATTAAATGAAATAGATTAAATATACCCGTGCAAAGCAATGTTTTCTTCCACTGTTACCCATGGCGTGTCCTCATAAATTACCATGGCATCGACCTGTAATTCTGGCCACCATCAAAAGAAGGACTTAAAACCCCGCCCCAGGTTTTGCAACGTCACGCCCCCGACTCAGTCAGGCCATGACCCCTCCCGCTCCGCAGCCAATGGAGATTGAACAATTGAAGGTAAAAATCGACATCTGTCAGCTGCAGGGATGGGAGGGAGAATGACTTTCTCTCTGCAACGACACACAGAAACATTAAATGAAATAGATTAAATATACCCGCTCAAAGCAATGTTTTCTTCCACTGCTACCCATTGTGATTCCTCAAATAACCATGGCATTAACCTATAATTCAGGCCACCCTGAAATGAAGGACTTAACCCCCCCCCACCGTGTCCCATTAAACCACACCCCCTCCCACTCTGCAGCCAATAGGGATTGAAAAAATGAAGGTAAAAATCAATTTCTGTCAGCTGCATTGACTTCCTCTCTGCAACGACACACAGAAACATTAAATAAATAGATGAAATATACCCAGGCGAAGCCGGGTCTTTCTGCTAGTTAACCCCTTCGCGACCAGCGCCGTACATGTACGGCGCTGGGGCGATGCGGGCACATGGCGCCCGCTCGCGGGTGCGGCGGGCGTCATGGCCGGCAAGTCTCTGCTGTTTCTAACAGCAGAGACTTGCCGCTACTTACCGCTATCGGCGGCGTCTTCCGGGGTGACTAGATGCCGTGATCACACGTGATCACGGCATCTAGTTGCGTCTAAACCCGGAAGCGTTCGCTTCCGGGTGCTGTACAGACACCCCGTGTGGCCAATCGGGGTGTCTGTACACCATATGAAAACTGTAATCCTCGCTGGTGAGGATTACAGTTTTCAAAGTGCAATTCTTATTCTGGCCACTAGATGGCAGGCCAGGATAAGAAATGAGCAATTGATGGATTTCTGAGTCTATAAAACCCAGAATTGCTCATAAAGAAAAAAAAAAGCCACAATTTATAAGCCCATATTTGAGCTTTCTAATAGTAAAAAAAAAATTAAAAAAAAATGTTAAAAAATATATAAAAAATAAAAAAGATGTAAAAGTTCAAATCACCCCCCTTTCCGTATAAGTAAAAAATAAATACCTAAATAACAATAAATATAGACATCATGGGTATCACCGTGACCGAAAACGCCCGTACTTTTAAAATATAAAAAAAAAAATTCCAATACGGCGAATTGTGTGGCGGAAAAAAGCGTCCAAATGGCGATTTGCCTTTTTTTGTCGCTTTTTTTTTCTAAAAAAAATTAAATAAAAAGTGATCAAAAAGTCATACACACCCCAGAATGGTATCAATAAAAACTTCAGATCGTCCCGCAAAAAATGAGCCCCCATACAGCTCTGTACACATAAATACCAAAAAGTTATAGGGGTCAAGATTTGACAAGGAAAAAAAAAAAAAAAGAGGGCAACTTTCTAATTATTTTATCACTATGAAAACGCAGGAAAAACTATACATATTAGGTATTGCCGGATTCGAACTGACCAGTAGAATGAAAGTAACGGATCAGTTTTAATGCACATCGAACGCTGTAAATAAGAAACCCGTAGAACTGTAGCGGAATAGCGTTTTCTTTGCAATTTCACCCGGTTTGGAATTTTTTTCCCGCTTCCCACTACACCGTATGCAATATTAAATGGTGGCGTTGGAAAGTACAACTTGTCCCGCAAAAAACAAGCCCTCATACAGCTATGTGAACTGAAAAATAAAATAGTTATGGCTGTTTGAAGGCAGGGAGCGCAAAACGAAAATGCAGAACCGAAAAAAGCTCCGGGCGCGAAGGGGTTAAAGATAAAGGAAAGTCTGTTTGTGTGTGCCTTGTGTATACCTGTTTTACTTGATGCGCCATTTGTGGCTTGTGTGCCATTTTGATTCCTTCTACCTCTCACATGTTTTTCTAAATGATCCAACATTTTCCATTCCTGGTTTTGCAGACACAGAAGGAGAGGAGTCTCACCACTCCATGCATAGCAAATCAGTTACACAGACCTACTGTCCCCTAATACTGCATGGTCTCTATATGGTTTCCATATTTTATGTGATCAACTTGAGTCTAGTGTGAAGCTACATCTCAAACATCTACACTGGAGAGTCAGCACACACAGATAGTTCACACAATGTGAGTCAGGAGGTTTATATAACTGCAGCTAATCACTGTGTACACTTACCTAATGTCTCCATATCTTTAGAGACATTATAACTTCAACAAATTACAGACATATACAGGGGAACATGTAGTGTGGAGAAGGGAGGAGCCAGAGAACTGCCAAGTGGAATTTGATAGGTGATGATGTCATTTTGTAGTTAACAGGAAGTCAGCCACACAGCAAGCTCTGGGCTGTTGGCCAGACTTGAGGTCACATGACAAGGTTTCCATAATGAAAAGACTCAAAGTGTAAGGATGCAACACTGCTAGAATAGTGGTGCTAAGTTACCATTATATGCAAAAAAAAAAGAGTGTCTCTTTAAAAAAAACACGGTGACACAAAAAGTAAATTTAAAAGATGTATTTTTAAAGACTGGAAACTCTAGCATTTCAGTTGTATGCTAGCCTATAATCCTGATATGTCTCTCTTGATTTCTATCTGTCCCCCTTGAATTGTAAAGCATTAATGAATATGGTATTATTATTATTATTATTATTATTATTATAAAGAAATGCATTGTCCTCGAAATATCTGATTAACCCCTTCACGCCCAGCGCCGTACATGTACGGCGCAACGGGACGTGACTTAACGCCCAGCGCCGTACATGTACTGCGCGCTGATCGGGCGGGTGCAGGAGCTGCGCCCGCCCGATCAGCGGCGGGGGTCCGGCAGTGCCCAGGTGCCGGACCCCTGGGGAATGCGCCAGCATCGGTGAAAACACCAATGCCGGCGCATTAACCCTTCATGTGCCGCGGTCAGCGCTGACCGCGGCACATGAGGTGTGCCGCAAGTTCAGGATGCCGAGCGGGGGGGCCATCGGGTCCCGCGCTGCTGTGACGGGGACCCGATGGCTTGGATGGCAGCCCGATGCCTTCCTTAGGCATCGTGGCTGCCATCCCTGCGAGCCTGTGCGATCCAGCCCCCTGGATCGCACAGGAAGCAGGCTGTAAGTGTATTACTGTGAGTAATACACTTACAGCCAATGCATTACAATACAAAGTATTGTAATGCATTGTGAAGGGGATCAGAACCCCCAAAAGTTCAAAAAAGAAGTGTAAAAAAGGTGAAAAAAATGTTAAAAAATAAAGTAAAAAAAATAAGAATAAAAGTTTCAAGTAAAAAAAAAAGAAAAACGCCATTTTCCCCCCAATAAAGTAAAAAAAATTGTTAAAAAAAGAAAAAAAAAGAAAAAGTAGACATATTAGGTATCGCCGCGTCCGTATCGACCGGCTCTATAAAAATATCTCATAATCCATCCCGCCAGGTGAACACAGTAAAAAATAAAAACAGTGCCAAAACAGCCATTTTTTGGTCACATTCCCCCATAAAAAGTGTAATAGCAGGCGATCAAAAAGGCGTATTTACCCCAAAATGGTACCAATCAAACCGTCATCTTGTCCCGCAAAAATGATACCCTACCTGAGACAATCGCCCAAAAACTGAAAAAAATATGGCTCTTTGAAAATGGCAACACAAAATAATGATTTTATTCTGTTCAAAAAATAAATCTAATGTGTAAAACTATCCAAAAATAAAAAAGTTAGACATATTTGGTATCCCCACGTCCGTAACAACCTGCTCTATAAAAATATTACATGAGATGGCCCCCCAGGTGAATGCTGCAAAAAAAAAAAAAAAAACCATGCCAAAACAATCATTTTTTTCCCTCTTGCCTCACAAAAAGTGTAATAGCAGGCGATCAAAAAGGCGTATTTACCCCAAAATGGTACCAATCAAACCGTCATCTTGTCCCGCAAAAATGATACCCTACCTGAGACAATCGCCCAAAAACTGAAAAAAATATGGCTCTTTGAAAATGGCAACACAAAATAATGATTTTTATTCTGTTCAAAAAATAAATCTATCGTGTAAAACTATCCAAAAATAAAAATGTTAGACATATTGGGTATCGCCGCGTCCGTAACAACCTGCTCTATAAAAATATCACATGATTTGCCCCCCTTGGTGAATGCTGTAAAAAAAAATTTTTAAAAACCATGCCAAAACAGCTATTTTTTTCACCTTGACTCACAAAAAGTGTAATACCAAGCGATCAAAAAGTGTTATGTACCCCAAAATGGTACCAATGAAAACATCAGCTCATCCCGCAAAAAATGAGCCCCCACATAAGACAATAACTCAAAATTTTAAAAAAACGTGGCTCCTGCAAACCATTCCATCAAAATCTGTGTTGTAAAATCCATATGGCGCTCCTTCTGTTTTGAGTCCTGCCATGTGCCCCCACAGCAGTTTACCACCACATATGGGGTGTTGCCGCATTCAGGAGAAAATGGGTAACTAATTATGGGGTGCTTTTCTCCTGTTACCCCTTATGAAAATACAAAAAATTTGGGGCTAAAGCAACATTTTATTGGAAGAAATTAAATTTTTCATTTTCACAGCCAAGTGTTTCCAAATTCCGTAAAACACTTAGGAGGTCAAAGTGGCCAGTACCCCCTTAATATATTCGTTGAAGGGTGTAGTTTCCAAAATGGGGTCACTTTTTGAAGGTTTCCACTGTAGGGGTACGTCAGGGTCTCTCAATTACAAAATGGTGCCTAATAACTATTCTAGCAAAATCTGCCTCCAAAATCCGTATGGCGCTCCTTTCCTTCTGACCACTGCCACAAACCCATAGAGACGTTTACCACCACATATGGGGTATTTCTGTAAACTGCAGGATCAGAGCAATGTATATTGAGGTTTAGTTTGCTGTTAATCCTTGCTGTGTTGGAAGAAAAAATTATTAACATGAATAATCTACCAAAAAAGTGAAATTTTGAAAATTCACCTCCATATTCCACTAATTCTTGTGGAACACCTCAAGGGTTAACAAAGTTTGTAACAGCAGTTTTTTTATAATTTGAGGGGTGTAGTTTCTAAAATGGGGTCATTTATGGGGGGTTTCATTTTGTAAGCCCCTCAAAATCACTTTATATCTGAATTGGTGCTTAAAAAAATGGTTTTGGAAAATTTGGTGAAAATGTGAAAAATGGCTTCTAAACTTCTAAGCCCTCTAACGTCCTAAAAAAGTAAAATGACATTTATAAAATGATGCCAACATAAAGTAGACATATGGGGAATGTAAAATAATAACTATTTTTGGAGGTATTACTATGTATTTTGAAAGTAGAGAAATTGAAATTTGGAAATTTTTCCAAATTTTTGGTAAATTTGGTATTTTTTTATAAATAAAAATGAAATATTTTGCCAAAAATTTACTACTGTCGTGAAGCACAATATGTGACGAGAAAACAATCTCAGAATGGCCTGGATAAGTAAAAGCGTTCCAAAGTTATTACCACATAAAGTGACACATGTCAGATTTGCAAAAAATGGCCTGGGCATGAAGGTGAAAACAGGCCCGGGGCTGAAGGGGTTAAGTTGTCATTAATGTAAATATAATTGTTTAAGAAATTAAAATTCTTTGCAATTGCTTCATATTGTTATTTTCATTAGCTGAATCGCACCAGGTGGAAGAATTCATGAAATTTTTAAGCAGACATCAGCTACCAACAGATTCATTAAATGTGCTCCAGCGCTGCTATAAAAAATCAATTTAGTCCACCAGGCTTTCTGAACTAGTGCCAGTGGCAGGGAACGCATCATCTTGCGAAGCACTCAAATTCTGAAGTACCACAATGATATTAGTTGGATTGTAGTATAATAAAGTTCTATTGTATGAAATAATCACACTTGGAGCAGAAAGGGAAGAAAATACATTGAGTGCTGTGGTAGAAGCTCTCATTTAAGGTTTAAGTTGAAGTGTATCAATTGATTCACTGAACAGTTACTCCTCAGCGACCAGAGAAATCCCTTAAGTGATATTGTTTAAAGGAAAAAACACACATACAACAACACGTTTTCTAAATCATCATTGACCTGTATTAATAGTCACTTCAGCACGCACAGGATACTGCTGAGCAGAATAAATTAAGTATTGTGTATTGTATTGTATTGTGTTGTGATCTATCGATCTATTCTGCTGGCTAATGTGATTTACATTGCATCTGTAAGAGCCTGGAAATTACTTACTTACCTAGCCTATGTAGGCAGTAGTGTGAGTCTTATATCAAATTTCCCTTGTATCCCATATTTGAAGATATATGTTTATTAGTGATGATCGAGCACCGCGATGCTAGGGTGCTCGGGTGCTCTGGCCGAACACTAGGTAGTGCTCGAGTGCTCAGCCGAGCACCCGAGTATAATGGAACTCAATGGGAGAACACCAGGCACCCCCTGCTCTGCAGAGGGGAGGGTGTCTGGTTCATAGGGAAATGTGAGAAAATGGTGGAAGCACCACTGAAATGGTTAGGGAACAGCATGGGGAGGATGTCTGGATGCATCTTGGACACTGAAGTTGCTGCTATTAACGATGATATCCGACTATTACGCCACTTTTACAGAATGACATTAATACCCACAAAATCCCCAAAAAAAACCCAATATTTTAGAGGAAATATTGTTAGGAAACATATATTTACTTGTATATAAAGTGCAAGTAGCAGCACACCCTCACCCCTAATGTTTTACACAGTCAGATCAGCAGCAGGCACTCGCCCCGAATGTTTTACATGGTCAGCTCAGCAGCAGGCACTCGCCCCTAATGTTTTAGACAGTCAGATCAGCAGCAGACTCTCACCCCAAATGTTTTTGAGAGTCAGCAGCACTGAAGGTCAAATTGTCAGGAGGAGGACCAGAGTGAAGAAGTGGAAGAGGAGGTGGTGGACGATGAAATCACTGGCCCAACATGGGAAGGAGGCAAGCTGAGCGAGTACAGCAGTACAGAGGGAGAGGTATCCGCAGCACCGCAACAGGCTGGAAGAGGCGGTGGATGGCAAAAGGGAGAAGGCAGGCCACACCAACAAGTGTGGACGATAAAAGAATTGTCATTTGCAACCTGTGCCATACAAAAATGAGCAGGGGCATGAACACTAGCAACCTGACCACTACCAGCATGATCTTCATGGCAGCAAAGCACCTTAATAGGTGGGCCAAACGCCTGAATCCACAATCGGTGTCTGCGGGTCACACCACTGCCCCCTCTTCCCTGTGTTACGTGCTAGCCAAGACGCAGTCCCAGATGCCTCCCGCCCTGCACCTGGACCCTTGCAAGCACCATCAGTGAGACCATCTACTTCTGTGTCCCAGCGCAGCGTACAGATGTCCATACCCCAGGCCTTTGAGCGAAAGCGCAAATACCCAGCCACCCACCCACCCACAGGCCATAGCACTAAATGCACACCTTTACAAATTGCTGGAGCTGAAAATGTTGCTTGTGGACACTGAGGCTTTTCACAGTCTGATGGCGGCGGGTGTCCCTCGTTACTCAGTACCTAGCCACCACTATTTTTGGCGGCGTGCCCTCACCACCTTACACCAGCATGTGTCCAGAAACATAACCCGTACCCTGACCAACACAGTTACTGGGAAGGTCCACTTAACGACTGACACATGGACAAGTGCTTCTGGTCAGGGACGCTACATTTCCATGACGGCATATTGGGTGAACACTGTGGAGGCTAGGAGCGAGTTGTACCCTGGGATGGCACAGGTGCTACCGACACAAAGGATTGCGGGCCCTACTTGCATCAGGATTTCCGCGACCACCTACATTAGTGGCTGCAACCCCTCCTTCTCCTCCACCACTTCCATATAGGAATTCTCATCTTGCAGCACCAGTCAGCCATCAGTCAGTAGCTGGAAGCAGTTTAGCACAGCGGTGGGGAAGCGGCAACAGGCTGTGCTGAAACTTATTTGCTTAGGTGACAAACAACACACTGCCACAGTGGTGTGGCAGGGTATAAGGGACCAGGCTGAGCTGTGGCTCTCTCTACTCAACCTACAACCAGGCGTGGTTGTGTCTGATAACGGCTGCAACTTGATGGCGGCTTTGGAGCTCGGCAAGCTCACACACATACTGTCACGCTCAGGTGTGGGGGGAAAATCACACAGAGCGTAGGAGGGAAAGAAGATTAGGCCTGGAAACTAAGGAAGGAAGATGGACACCTCCTAAAGGAAACCCTGACTCTAATCCTGACTGACTACCAGTATGAACAAGCCTCAAATGTAGGCGAGTTCATACACAGGAACCTAAACCAAACTGACTCTATAGGACCCTGGAACTAATGACAGGAATGAGTCTACCTGTTCCTCCAACAGGAAGGACAAACAGGAGTCTCCCTCAGGCCAAACAACTGCTTCAACTTAGTGGTTCAGCGGTTTCTCAAAACCTACACCAATTTGCCTGAGCTGCTGGTGAAGGTGCCCATTTCCGAAAGCCACCTACAACTTCCGCCGGACTGGCAAAGCTGCAGCAGCGCTTACCCTTGCCAGCTCACTAACTGCTCTGTGACCTGAGCACACGCTGGAACTCTACCTGCTCACAATAAAGACGGACAACGCTGCATGTGGATAAGGTTCTGATAAGAGTGTCACAACTAGGAGGGAAAAGTTTTGTAAAATGGTAAAGGAGTACCTATCTGACAATGTCAACGTCCTCAGCGATCCCTCTGTGCCTTATAATTATTGGGTGTCTAAGCTGGACACGTGGCATGAACTGGCGCTCTACGCCTTGGAGGTGCTGGCCTGCCCTGCCGCCAGCGTTTTGTCGGAGCGGTTATTTAGTGCCGCTGGGGGCATAATAACTGCAAAGCGCATCCGCCTGTCAACTGAAAATGCTGACGCTAATCAAAATGAACAAGGCCTGGATTGCCCCTGACTTCGCTACCCCACCACAGGAAAGCGGCTGAACATAAAGGAACTTTAAATATGGCTTTTAAGGTGTATTGAATACACTGTATTTCCATGAACCCCTTCCTCTTCTCGTCCTCTTCCTCATCTTCCTCCAACATATCAAACTGCTTATTAGGCTGCCCTCGCCTTTAAATATATAAATGGTTCATCAGCAGGCCCCCACCCCTAATTTTTTAACCTAAAAAACCTCACTCTGGTCCTCCTCCTGACATGTTGACTAGTGATGATCGATCACCTCTGTACTCGTCTGCTCAGGTGCTCTGGCCGAGCACTCGGGGGTGCTTGAGTGCTCGGCCGAGCACCAGCGCATAAAAAAGTCAATAGGAGAAGACCAGGCACCCCCTGCTCGGATGAGGGGAGGGTGTCTGGTCCATAGAGAAACATGAAAAAATGGTGGAAACACCACAGAAATGTTTCGGGAACAGCATGGAGAGGGTGAATTCATACACATTAGCGCACAATGCGTAGTATTAGCATACAAATGCTAATGCGTACAGTACAATACACATTTGTATGCTAATGCTACGCATTGTACGCTAATGCGTACGAATTTGTATGCTAATTTAGCCAACAAATACGTACGCATTAGCGTACAATGCGTAGCATTAGCATACAAATTCGTACGCATTAGCATACAATGCACAGCATTAGCGTACAAATCAACATTACAGCCAATGCCAGCACTCTCCCACACGTTTATTTGCTGGGTAGCAGCGAACAAACGCGCGGGGAAGAGACTCAAGCATTGCGGTCGAGTACACTCGGTGTTCAGCCGAACACCGAGCGGACCCGAGCGTAGGCATGCTCGGCCAAACGGCGAGTTCGGCCAAGCATGCTCTCTCAACACTAATGTTGACCTAAGAACCTCTCTTGCGCCACCCTACAAACTGAGACATGAAGCTAGGAGTTTTGGATGACTTTGTTTCTTGTGCTCTGCCAGCAGACACTGTTTCACCGCGCCCACCGTGCATCAGCAGCACACCCACTTCCCTAGCACTTACTGCTCACCTTGCACATACTAAATGGTATATATGCAAGTTTGTCAAAAGTACAGTTGCGCAGATTTTTTTTAGTGTATGAGCAGAAAAAATTCACCGAATGAGCAAATGTCATGCAGCAGACGCAGCGCAGGTAATGTCACTTCCTAAATACCTGACATCCAGTGTATTTTTTTTCTACCGTTATTCATATAATGTATAACGTTTGCGCAATCAGGCACAGATAGTGTAGGGATAGGATTTTCTAAGGCAGGGCTAGTTGTTATGTTGAAAAGACCCAAAAGTCCTTTTAAGGACTTTTGTTATATCTGGCTGCAAAATTGTTATTTTTGATGGTCAAAATTTGCACAAGTTTGCCTAATCTTAACACCAGCTGCGCAATGTGTGCAGGACAATGTATGTTTCTCCTATATACCTGACATTTATTGTGTTTCTTTCTGCCGCTAATCACGGTGACATTACATGTGCAGGACAATGTATGTTTCTCCTATATACCTGACATTTATTGTGTTTCTTTCTGCCGCTAATCACGGTGACATTCGTAATATCACCTTCAATAGCCACAGAAAAAAATACACCGGATTTCTGTTATTTGGGATACACAAATGTTAGACAGCAGACGCTGAAAAGGTGGTTTTAAGGTCAGGCAACCTTGCACAATTTTTAACCCACCACAAAAATAATATATTGCAGCCAGATATAACAATAGACTGTTGTATCTTTTGAACAGAACAACTAGCCCTGCCTAGCCAAATCTTATCCCTACACTACTACACAGTCCCTCCTTGTGCAAATGTTATACAGCAGACGCAAAAGAGGTACTGCGGCCTTAATTAATGGTAGAAAAAATAGCAACAGAGGTCAGGTATATAGACTACAGAAAGGTTCTAATGCACCCGCTGTGCACGTGGTGTTAGCGTCAGGCACACTTGCGTTCTTTTTGCCCCAAAATTTAAAAAAATGCAGCCAAATATAACAATGGACTTTTGTGCCTTTTGAACAGAACTACGAGCCCTGCCTAGCCAAATCCTATCCATACACTTTATGTGCCTCCTTGTGCAAATGTTATACAGCAGACGCAAAAGAGGTACTGCGGACTTAATTAACAGTAGAAAAAATAGCAAAGGATGTCAGGTATATAGTATACAGAGAGTACACCATGCACCAGCTGCGCAGGTGGCGTTAATGTCAGGCCACCTTGCGCAATTTTTAACGCCTTTAAAAAAAAAAATATATATATATATATATATATATATATATATATATATATATACAGTGGAGGAAATAAGTATTTGATCCCCCACTGACCTTTAAAGTTTTAATACTAAAAAATAAATGAAACGTCTCATAATTTTATGCCAGCTTTATTTTAAAAGTGCCACATAGAATATCAGAAGAAAAACGGAGAAAATTACATGAAATAAGAAATAAAAAATAATTTTCATTTCTTTGAGGGAAATAAGTATTTGATCCCCTAGGAAAATATCATTTAATACTTGGTGGCAAAACCCTTGTTGGCAAGCACAGCAGTCAGACATTTCTTATAGTTTTTTATAAGGTTTGCACACACTTCAGGAGTAATTTTGGCCCACTCCTCTCTGCAAATCATCTCCATATCCTTAAAGTTTTTAGGCATGCATTTGGAAACGCGAAGCTTCAGCTCTCTCCATAGATTTTCGATGGGATTGAGGTCAGGAGACTGGCTAGGCCATTCCATGACCTTGATATGCTTCTTATGGAGCCAATCCTTTGTTTCCTTGGCTGTATGTTTTGGGTCGTTGTCGTGCTGAAAGACCCATCCACGACCCATTTTCAGGGCCCTGGCGGAGGCAAGGAGGTTGTCACCCAGGATTTTGCGATACATGACCTGTTCATCTTCCCGTCAATGCGGTGAAGTTGGCCTGTGCCCTTAGAAGTAAAACACCCCCGGTGGGGATGGTATTCTTAGGGTCATATTCTGTATTTTTCTTCCTCCAAACACGTCGAGTTGAGTTGAGGCCAAAGAGCTCAATTTTAGTCTTATCTGACCACAGCACCTTCTCCCAGTCTCTCTCGGAGTCATTAATATGTTCATTGGCAAACTTGAGGCGGGCCTCGACGTGAGCCTTTTTGAGCAGAGGAACCTTGCGTGCACTGCAGGATTTTAAACCATTACGTCTCAGTGTATTAACAATGGTTTTTTTGGAGACTGTGGTCCCAGCTGCCTTGAGATCTTTACTCAGCTCCTCCCGTGTAGTTCTTGGCTGATTTTTAGCCTTTCTCATGATCAATGAGACTCCACAAGGTGATATCTTGCATGGAGCTCCAGGCCTGGGTCGATTGACAGTAATGTTGTACTTCTTCCACTTCCGAATAATTGCACCAATAGTTGTCACCTTCTCATCCAGCTTCTTACTTATGGCTTTGTAGCCCATTCCAGCCTTGTGTAGGTCAACAATTTTGTCCCTGACATCTTTAGACAGCTCTTTAGTCTTGCCCATGGTGGAGATGTTGGAGTGTCACTGAGACTGTTGGCAGGTGGCCTTTTATACAGGTGACAATTTGGGACAGGTGTCTCTCATCCAGGTAACGACTTCACTGTGATTAGGGTGTGTCAGTGGTCTGTGGGAGCCAACATTAGTCATGGTTTTACTAGGGGATCAAATACTTATTTCCCTCAAAGAAATGCAAATTATTTTTTATTTCTCATTTCATGTAATTTTCTCCGTTTTTCTTTTGATATTCTATGTGGCACTGTTAAAATAAAGCTGTCATAAAATTATGAGACGTTTCATTTATTTTTTAGTATTAAAACTTTTAAAGTCAGTGGGGGATCAAATACTTATTGTCAAGGTTGGGGTACACAGAAAAGGGGGATGTGATCCCTGAGCTCTCCCCAACCCCTGTCCCTGCCTACTTGCCTCCGTGTCCTAGGCGACACGGCGACAACCACGAGGACTGCAATTACTCTGACTAAGGTGCAGGGATAAGGGACAACAAACAGAGGCGAACAAAACACAGAAGAGTAGTCAACTAGCCGCGTCAGAAAACCAGAGATAACGTAGGTACAAATCGGAAGACGGTAGAGAAGTCAGGTACGAGCCAAGGGTCAGATAAAGCAGTCAGGATACAACGATACAAACGCACGAGCAGGTAAAGCAAGGATTTGCAAAAACCGGCAAAGAGCAGAGAGGAAGGTAGGTATTTATGCAGGAAGATATCCCACCCCCAGGTTCTGAATGGACCAGATTCTGAGAAGCCACTCAGTATTAACCCTAAGAAGACAAACAAAACATGAAGATGGGCGTTGGCTCCAAAACAACCCCACAGTGTGAACATGGTTAAAGGCAAGGCGTAGGCACTAAACAGAACACACAAAAACTCAGAATACCAAGCAACACATAGAAACCTATGTTCTCCGGTGACCAGACCTGACACTTATTTCCTCCACTGTATATATATATAGAAATAAGAAATTAAAGAAATACTATCCCTGCCTAGCGTTCTTCTCTCCCTACTTTATCTGTCCCTCCTTGCAGCAGCTCTTTCTGACTCGGTTTGAGCCGGTCACATTTCACCGGGTGCTATATAGCACCCGATGACGCGTTCCCGGCCATCCAATCAGTGTAATGCCAGTAGCCAACATGGCTACTGGCATTACAGTGAATGGCAGTACCTCCCCGCACGCTAATTGGCTAATTAGCGTGCGGGGAGGGGACTCGAGCATGGCGCTCGAGCACACGCGGTGTTCGGCCGAATACCGCGTGGTCCCGAGCACTACCATGTTCGGCCGAATACCATATTCGGCCGAACATGTTCACTCAACACTAATGTTTATACCTGATATTATCAGGTATTACCTGACATCGAAAACCAGTCTTTCTTACATTGTATAAATGAACAATAATCTAGGAAAGAAGCTCTTGTGCTTTTTCAATTTGCTTCGATTGAGTTTATGATGTGAAAGAAGCCATTGAGTAAATGACATAATAAGATTGTAGTAAAATGTTTAACTTGTACTTTTTCTCTCTTTTACATGATTTGTTACATAGTGTGTGAAATAGTCTTTCAAGGATACTTATGCAGTGTAACAATGCCAATCGTTCACAAGACTACAGAACTTGACTTCACCTATAGCAGTCACCATTACCAAGTACTAACAGTGTACTTTGGTACGGAGATACCCTCAGGACTCCAGTAGAGCTGAATTGCACAACAACCAAACTGTTGCAAGAAACATAAAGGATGCATGTATCAACAGTAAAAGACAACAAGGTAACAAAACTTAACTCACTGATAGATAATATGACTCAAATGATGGTGGCCATGATTGGTGGAGATGGAAGTCCTTCAATGGGGGAAGGTAATGGCAAACAGATTGGGTGGATACATAGACAGCAATAAATATATAATGAAATTACCCTGCTCTAAAATGCAACTCAGTAAGACAGCGGAGACAAACCAAAAATTAACTGAGCAAACAGTAAAACTTCAGTACTGACATAGACCACAAGTCCCAGGATACAACACAACAGACAAGAATAAGATATTGAATCTGGAAACAAATACACAGAGCATACACTATCCCCAGCAACCAGAGCAGCAAAAGGCCTGGACATACAAAGTTTAAGCAATCAGCAGCTCTACTATAAGTTAACCAGGCCAAGCTAGGCGATAACCTATCCCAGACTCAGAAGCTTGGCAGTTGCATAGCAACTGCCCCAATAATGCTGGCAAACATGTGAAGAAAAAGCAACAGTGACATTCCTGTTGCTCTTAACCCTTTCACTCCCGGAGGTTTTTTCGGTCATGCATTTTCGTTTTGCGCTCCCTGCCTTCAAACAGCCATAACTATTTTATTTTTCTGTTCACATAGCTGTATGAGGGCTTGTTTTTTGCGGGACAAGTTGTACTTTCCAACGCCACCATTTAATATTGCATATGGTGTAGTGGGAAGCGGGAAAAAAATTCCAAACCGAGTGAAATTGCAAAGAAAACGCTATTCCGCTACAGTTCTACGGGTTTCTTATTTACAGCGTTCGATTTGCATTAAAACTGATCCGTTACTTTCATTCTACTGGTCAGTACGAATCCAGCAATACCTAATATGTATAGTTTTTCCTGCGTTTTCATAGTGATAAAATAATTAGAAAGTTGCCCTTTTTTTTTTTTCCTTGTCACATCTTGACCCCTATAACTTTTTGGTATTTATGTGTACAGAGCTGTATGGGGCTCATTTTTTGCGGGACGATCTGAAGTTTTTATTGATACCATTCTGGGGTGTGTATGACTTTTTGATAACTTTTTATTTATTTTTTTTTAGAAAAAAAAAAGCAACAAAAAACGGCAAATCGCCATTTGGACGCTTTTTTTCCGCCACACAATTCGCCGTATTGGAATTTTTTAAATATATTTTAAAAGTACGGGCGTTTTCGGTCACGGTGATTCCCATGATGTCTATATTTATTGTTATTTAAGTATTTATTTTTTAATTACACAGAAAGGGGGGTGATTTGAACTTTTATATATTTTTTATTTTTTATATATTTTTTTAACATTTTTTTTTTATTTTTTTTTACTATTTGAAAGCTCAAATATGGGCTTATATATTGTGGCTTTTTTTTTTTCTTTATGAGCAATCAGGGATTTTCTAGACTCAGAAATCCAAGAATTGCTCATTTCTTATCCTGGCCATCTAGTGGCCAGAATAAGAATTGCACTTTGAAAACTGTAATCCTCACCAGCGAGGATTACAGTTTTCATATGGTGTACAGACACCCCGATTGGCCACACGATTCAGACGCAACTAGATGCCGTGATCAAGTGTGATCACGGCATCTAAATGCCCAGGAAGACGCCGCCGATGGCGGTAAGTAGCGTCAAGTCTCTGCTTTTAGAAACAGCAGAGACTTGCCGGCCATGACGCCTGCCGCACTTGCAAGCGGGCGCCATGTGCCCGCATCGCCCCAGCGCCGTACATGTATGGCGCTGGGAGTGTAATGGTTAATATGCAGTAAAACTATACACATTTCCTTTCCTCTTTGTGCACTTTAAAGAAGCTTTGCACTAAAGTTAATAAAGTGGTGTAATGACAGTGTTCTCATGATTCAATTGCTTATTTTTTAAATACTGCTGTCTTTTTGTGCTGCATCACCCATTTTGACCTGTGGTTATGTGAATGCAGGATTCCACCATTCAATAATGTAGCATGTTGTCCCATAGAAGATCATCTGATGTACAAGGGGATGCTGAGAAGTTGCAGGCTTTGCCCCCTTCCAGTTGGAGTTGAAAAATGAATTTGGTACCATATAAAAGCTTCATATCTTGTTATATAACGGTGCAAATATCAGATGTTTATGATTGTTATAATATAGTAACATAGTAACATAACATAGTAACATAGTTTATAAGGCCAAAAAAAGACACCTGTCCGTCCAGTTTGGCCTGTTTTCCTACAAGTTGATCGAGAGGAAGGCAAAAACCCATGTGAGGTAGAAGCCAGTTTTCCCCACTTTAGGGAAAAAAACCTTCCCGATTCCAATCAGGCAATCAGAATTACTCCCTGGATCAACGACCCATCTCTAGTAACTATAACCTGTAATATTATTACCCTCCAGAAATACATCCAGGCCTCTCTTGAACTCTTTTAGTGAACTTACCATCACCACCTCCTCAGGCAGAGAGTTCCATAGTCTCACTGCTCTTACCGTAAAGAATCCTCTTCTGTTTGTGTAGAAACCTTCTTTCCTCCAGACTCAGAGAATGTCCCCTCGTCACAGTCACAGTCTTGGGGATAAATAGATCATGGGAGAGATCTCTGTACTGACCTCTGATATATTTATACATAGTTATTAGATCTCCCCTCAGTCATCTTTTTTCTAAAGTGAATAAGCCTAATTTTGATAATTTTTCTGGGTACTGTAGTCTCCACCCATTCCAGTTATTACTTTAGTTGCCCTCCTCTGAACCCTCTCCAGCTCTGCTATGTCTGCCTTGTTCACAGGAGCCCAGAACTGTACACAGTACTCCATTTGTGGTCTGACTAGTGATTTGTAAAGTGGCAGGACTATGTTCTCATCACGGGCATCTATTCCTCTTTTGATGTAACCCATTATCTTATTGGCCTTGGCAGCATCTGTCGACACTGGTTTCTTCAGCTTAGTTTGCTGTTCACTAAAATTCCTAGGTCCTTTTCCCAGTCAGAGTTACCCAATATTTTACCATTTAGTATGTACTGGTGACTTGCATTATTCCTTCCCATATGCATAACCTAACATTTGTCAGCGTTAAACCTCATCTGCCACTGCTCTGCCCAAGCCTCCAGTCTATCCAGATCCATCTGTAGCAGTGTACTGTCCTCTTCTGTGTTAATTACTTTACACAGTTTAGTGTCATCTGCAAAAAATTGATATTTTACTGTGCAAGCCTTCAACAAGATCATTAATAAATATATTGAAGATATATAACTATTTTTAATTTTTATAATTTTTAATATTTTTAATTTTCATTTGTTCACTGCTTTGGTGACTGTTACTTATTCCGTATGTTTATATATATATATATATATATATATATATATATATATATATATGTATATACAGTACAGACCAAAAGTTTGGACACACCTTCTCATTCAAAGAGTTTTCTGTATTTTCATAACTATGAAAATTGTAGATTTACACTGAAGGCATCAAAACTATGAATTAACACATGTGGAATTATATACTTAACAAAAAAGTGTGAAACAACTGAATATATGTTTTATTTTCTAAGTTCTTCAAAGTAGCCACCCTTTGCTTTGATTACTGCTTTCCACACTCTTGGCATTCTCTTGATGAGCTTCAAGAGGTAATCACCTAAAATGGTATTCCAACAGTCTTGAAGGAGTTCCCAGAGATGCTTAGCACTTGTTGGCCCTTTTGCTTTCACTCTGCGGTCCAGCTCACCCCAAACCATCTCGATTGGGTTCAGGTCTGGTGACTGTGGAGGCCAGGTCATCTGGCGTAGCACCCCATCACTCTCCTTCTTGGTCAAATACCCTTACACAGCCTGGAGGTGTGTTTGGGGTCATTGTCCTGTTGATAAATAAATGATGGTCCAACTAAACGCAAACTGGATGGAATAGCATGCCGCTGCAAGATGCTGTGGTAGACATGCTTTTTCAGTATGCCTTCAATTTTGAATAAATCCCCAACAGTGTCACCAGCAAAGCACCCACACACCATCACACCTCCTCCTCCATGCTTCACGGTGGGAACCAGGCATGTACAGTCCATCCGTTCACCTTTTCTGCGTCGCACAAAGACACGGTGGTTGGAACCAAAGATCTCAAATTTGGACTCATCAGACCAAAGCACAGATTTCCACTGGTCTAATGTCCATTCCTTGTGTTCTTTAGCCCAAACAAGTCTCTTCTGCTTGTTGCCTGTCCTTAGCAGTGGTTTCCTAGCAGCTATTTTACCATGAAGGCCTGCTGCACACAGTCTCCTCTTAACAGTTGTTGTAGAGATATGTCTGCTGCTAGAAGCCTGTGTGGCATTGACCTGGTCTCTAATCTGAGCTGCTGTTAACCTACGATCTCTAAGGCTGGTGACTCGGATGAACTTATCCTCCGCAGCAGAGGTGACTCTTTGTCTTCTTTTCCTGGGGCGGTCCTCATGTGAGCCAGTTTCTTTGTAGCGCTTGATGGTTTTTGTGACTGCACTTGGGGACACTTTCAAAGTTTTCCTAATTTTTCGGACTGACTGACCTTTATTTCTTAAAGTAATAATGGCCACTCGTTTTTCTTTACTTAGCTGCTTTTTTCTTGCCATAATACAAATTCTAACAGTCTATTCAGTAGGACTCTCAGCTGTTTATCCACCTGACTTCTGCCCAGCACAACTCATGGTCCCAACCCCATTTATAAGGAAAGAAATCCCACTTATTAAACCTGACAGGGCACACCTGTGAAGTAAAAACCATTTCAGGTGACTACCTCTTGAAGCTCATCAAGAGAATGCCAAGGGTGTGCAAAGCAGTAATCAGAGCAAAAGGTGGCTACTTTGAAGAACCTAGAATATAAGACATATTTTCAGTTGTTTCACATCTTTTTGTTAAGTATATAATTCCACATGTGTTAATTCATAGTTTTGATGCCTTCAATGTGAATCTACAATTTTCATAGTCATGAAAATACAGAAAACTCTTTGAATGAGAAGGTGTGTCCAAACTTTTGGTCTGTAGTGTATATATATATATATATATATATATATATATATATATATATATATACACTCACTGGCCACTTTATTAGGTACACCTGTCCAACTGCTCGTTAACACTTAATTTCTAATCAGCCAATCACATGGCAGCAACTCAGTGCATTTAGGCATGTAGACATGGTCAAGACAATCTCCTGCAGTTCAAACCGAGCATCAGTATGGGGAAGAAAGGTGATTTGAGTGCCTTTGAACGTGGCATGGTTGTTGGTGCCAGAAGGGCTGGTCTGAGTATTTCAGAAACTGCTGATCTACTGGGATTTTCACGCACAACCATCTCTAGGGTTTACAGAGAATGGTCCGAAAAAGAAAAAACATCCAGTGAGCGGCAGTTCTGTGGGCGGAAATGCCTTGTTGATGCCAGAGGTCAGAGGAGAATGGGCAGACTGGTTCGAGCTGATAGAAAGGCAACAGTGACTCAAATTGCCACCCGTTACAACCAAGGTAGGCAGAAGAGCATCTCTGAACGCACAGTACGTTGAACTTTGAGGCAGATGGGCTACAGCAGCAGAAGACCACACCGGGTGGCACTCCTTTCAGCTAAGAACAGGAAACTGAGGCTACAATTTGCACAAGCTCATCGAAATTGGACAGTAGAAGATTGGAAAAAACGTTGCCTGGTCTGATGAGTCTCGATTTCTGCTGCGACATTCGGATGGTAGGGTCAGAATTTGGCGTCAACAACATGAAAGCATGGATCCATCCTGCCTTGTATCAACGGTTCAAGCTGGTAGTGGTGGTGTCATGGTGTGGGGAATATTTTCTTGGCACTCTTTGGGCCCCTTGGTACCAATTGAGCATCGTTGCAACGCCACAGCCTACCTGAGTATTGTTGCTGACCATGTCCATCCCTTTATGACCACAATGTACCCAACATCTGATGGCTACTTTCAGCAGGATAATGCGCCATGTCATAAAGCTGGAATCATCTCAGACTGGTTTCTTGAACTAGACAATGAGTTCACTGTACTCAAATGGCCTCCACAGTCACCAGATCTCAATCCAATAGAGCATCTTTGGGATGTGGTGGAACGGGAGATTCGAATCATGGATGTGCAGCCGACAAATCTGCGGCAACTGTGTGATGCCATCATGTCAATATGGACCAAAATCTCTGAGGAATGCTTCCAGCACCTTGTTGAATCTATGTCACGAAGAATTGAGGCAGTTCTGAAGGCAAAAGGGGGTCCAACCCGTTACTAGCATGGTGTACCTAATAAAGTGGCCGGTGAGTGTATATATATATATATATATATATATTTTTATCATAGTCTAGTAAACATTTAGTTGTGTTGAGCCTATTTTTTCCCGAATCTCAGGATTCACGGTAATACAGGAATGAATGAAAGCCACAACTCTGGTGTGAACCTAGCTTAAGAGTGGGTAATGTGGCTGAGAAGAGAAGTCAGTGACAAATGTAGGAGATAATGTATATGAGAGGTGTTGATAATCCAGATATCATTTACATACATATATTAATGAAAATTAGGGTACTAACATTAACTATGGAATATTAAAAAACATTTTACATGTTCAACATTTGCCATATTGATGACTTATCTATGTTGTAATTTTAGCTTGTATTGTGCTAATGGTAACACATGGAAAGAGACAAGAGAACAAGATTCCAACACTAGTCTTGACCCTGAATATAACATCATCAAACTTTATTACATCTCTTTTAAAACATAGCAACAGGCAAATGCATATGCTAATCTGTTTCTGTCTTACTAAACAACCTCTTGAAGGGTATTTTTCACCAGTTTTATGTGCTCTATCTTGAGCAAAAATGCTGGGTTATTCCACTTTCACACTAGCGGCAGCACGGATCTGGCGGGTGAAGGGTCCCGCCGGATCTGTGCTGCCGCAGGTGCACGTGTGGGGCTGGAACTGCGCTCCTGCCCCACACGTGTCAGACACTGTGTTGAGGAGGAGGGAGGGGTTACTTACCTGTCCCAGCAGATCCAGACCTGTCTCAGCAGCTCCAGATGAGAGGGACACTACAGAGGAGGAGGATGGAGCGCACAATGGGAAGATTCCCCACAGCACCCCCTGCTGGAGGGAGGAGGGAGCTGAGAGGGAAAAGTGCAAGGTGACGGATCCGTCATGAACTCCATTGAAAGTCAATGGAGGACGGATCCCTTTACTAGTATGTCACACCGAACGGCTCTGTCCCCATTGACTTGCATTGGGGGTCATGACGGATCCGTCTTGGTGCGGATGCCCAGTATGGAGATCAAGCCGCAGCATGTTGCGGTTTGCTCTCCGGTTTGGAGACGGAACGGAATGCTTTAATGAGCATTCTGTTGTCTTCAGTTCAGTTTTGTCCCCATTGATAATGAATGGGGACAAAACTGAAGCGTTTTTATTCCGGTATTGAGCCCCTGTGACAGAGCTCAATACCGGAATATGTAAACGCTAGTGTGAAAGTAGCCTTACATGCTTGAATTGATCCAGTTGTTCTCCTAAAAATAGTATTGAGCAGCTCCCCTGCACTAGCTCAGAAGTCCTCATATTCATGAGTTCCCAGCTGTTCCTACCTCCTGCCACTAAATGACAGGTGTCTCCAGACAGCAATGAACAGAAATAATGCATTGGAGATTTAGGAGATCATTTCAAGCTAGTGCAGCGTATTGAGTGGGCCCCATTGTGCTGAATACTTACTTTATCAAAATGATCAGGTTAAAGGAGCTGTATCATCAAAAATTGAATCTGTCATTTAAAACTAGATAGCAACACATCCTTTTTTGTCATCTGATTTTATTTTCTGATTACAGATTTTTTAATTCTGTTTTTTGAACATGATTATGGGGGCTGCCATCTTGCCTGAGCTGCTCTTTAAGAGGATCTTTCACAACTCCTGACATAATTGTTTTAATAGCTTCATGCCTTCCCCATATAATAGCAATTATGGAGTATCTATTCTTATGGCTGTATGTTATGCCATTCTGTTATTTCTACTAGAAGTTATGAATGAATTGCTAGCAGTCTGCAATAAGGGTACAGAGGGGTGGCAACCAGTTGGGGGTGTGCACCTGCACAGTCTGAAAATGGCAGCACTGATTGGATAAAGTGTGTCTGTGCAGGTAACCACCCCCAACCGGTTACCACCCCTCTGTACCCTTACTGCAGACTGCTAGCAATTCATTCATAACTTCTAGTTGAAATAATAATAGAATGACACAACATAGAGATATAAGAATAGATGCTCTAGAATTGCTATTACACAGGGAAGGCATGAAGCTATTAAAACAGGCATGTCTGGAGTGGGGACAGGTCATCTTTAACAGCATTTATAAAGCATTAAGAAAATTGCTTTACAGCAATGTCCACAGACACAATGGTCAGGAGGGGACCTTTTTGACCTCTATGAGAGAGTTTTCTAGGCATTCTCTGTGACCTGTGCAGAGTTCACCGTACAAGGAAAGAATAGATAAGCTCCGATAATCCCCTATTGTAAATGGTGGATTCTGTCTAAGGGTGCATTCACACAACCTCATGTATTTTGTGGTGCACAATCTGCGGATCCGCAAAAAAAAAAAAGAAAAAAAAAAGAATAGGACATGTTCTATCTTTTTTACAGGACTAAGGAAGGTGCATACTGATTCAGACAACACACGGCATGCTGTCCAAATTTTGTGTGCACATATCGAAATGAATAGATCCTCAAAAATTGTGGCTTAGATGTGAACCAAAAGAACGGTCCTGTGACTGGGGCCTTATTTGTACACAACGGTGATATCTCCTTATCATTTTAGGCAGGTTTAGAATAACATATAACTGCAGTAAAGTGATATGTAAGTGGCGCCAATAATTAGGCTTACAGTCCAGTGCAAAAACTGCAGAAATGTATACTTTTTGTATAAATATAGATATTTAAATGGAAAATTAAAATAACCACCAAACGTTAAACATAACAATGCGATTAAAACAATGGGTCATGTTCTAATAACATGTTCTCTTTAATTCAAGTAAGTCCCCCATTGTGTTGCTTATGGTCTCGGTCACCAGTTTATGCTGCCCTCATATAGGATAGCAACTGGTGATTCTCTTTAACTATAGAATTTGTACTACTAATCATAGCACAAACAAAGAGGGCAATGCTTGCCTTTATCTGAACTCCATTTAACTTTCATTGAAAATAATATACTACATAAAGTTTATCTCAGATGGCATTGCCATTGACAGAAAGAAGATCAAACAAAAGCTATTAACAAAGCACAAACAACTAGCAGTTGTTATTTTCATGATAATGAACATCTGAAATATTTATATGAGGGGTACTTGACTTCTACAAATGATGCATACAATTCTACTAGTGTATATCTGTGTACAAAAAATTATGGCTACTTCTTGAGTGTGTGTGTGTGTGGGGGGGGGAATTATATTTATCTATCTGGGAAAAAAAAGAACACCTCAGAAACTGTGATTGGTCAATAATCAAACGACCAAGGTAGTGCACCCAAAAAAAGGCAAAGGGACTGGTTTCATGATATCCTGGACAAAGGCTTGTCAAAGTTCCCTGCACAAATACTGCTAATGGTGCCCTAACCCAGGACACCTGGCGTTGGTCCAGTGTGTTTCCATGCTATGCATGATGGCAGTAGGCACAACAGCAGCAGTCAGTAAATGAAGACTTGGTGCACGCTATCCAGAGCTTGATCCAAAATTTATATATATATATATATATATATATATATATATATATATATATATATTTCTTCTATCCTAGATATTCCAAAATCAAATGTGAGTTGTATTATTGCAAAGTTGAAGTGTTTAGGAATTCCTGATAAGGATGGCTTTCAAAGGGAGCCACAAATTAAAGTAAACCTAGGATTTTACATGCATGGAAAAACAACACTGAAACCTGGTAGGGTTAAAGAAGTTCTTGTTTATTAGAGGAGGATATAAGGGTTATATACCCCAGGGAGGGGTGAATCCTCTCCTGAGGGTTAGGATATGTTTTATTGGTTAGTAATGCAAAATAAAGTTTCACTTCTGCGCATTTAGTCTAGCTAAAGAACGTAAACTATAGATAAGAGCGGGAGTGGTCCCAGAACCGACGTCATGTTGTAATGGCTTCATGTCCTCAGTCTTCATATCCATAACATATATAAAGACAACAGCCGCAGTCAGTAAATGACACGCTATCCAGAGCTTGATCCAAAACTTATATATATCTATATATATATATATATATATATATATATATTTCTTCTATCCTAGATATTCCAAAATCAAATGTGAGTTGTATTATTGCAAAGTTGAAGTGTTTAGGAATCACAACAACTCAGTCATGAAGTAGCAGGCATAAGGTTTAAGAGCTGGGCTACCAAATGCTGAGGAGTATGGTGTATAAAAGTCACCAATGCTATGCTGGCTCAGTACCTGCAGAGCTCCGAACCTGCTCTGACATTAACCCCTTGGCGACATTGGACGTACCGGTACATCCTGGGCACGAGGTAGTTCGTGCTACAGGGCGTACCGGTACGTCCTGCATGTAAACCCCCCCTGCTCAGTGCAGGGGGGGTTACATGCTGTAATGGGGGCTGTTAAAGACAGCCAGCCAGCCATAGTGAAGGCCTCGGGGGGTGCCGTGCACCCCCCATAATCGCGATCGCTGTGAATGGCTGGTCTGTTCAGACTAGCCAATCACAGGATACGGGGGCTGGCTGTAAGGATCTGATCCCCCGCAGTCCGAGACTGCGGGGGATCAGATCCAGCTAAACGTAAGTAAAATTTTCCCCCGGGTGCCCCCGATCCCCCCACCCTCCTTTCTCATATTATACTTTTTAATTAGCCCCGGGTGCCCCCCCATTTTCAGGATGGCCGAGCGGTTAAAGCAGAGTGTCAGCATACAGCTGACACTCTGCTTCAAACGGCCGGCATCGCTGGTGGCAGCGATGTCGGCCGTTTAACCCCTTCCATGTCGCGGTCCATAAGGACCACGGCAAGAAGGGTTAACAGGGAGCGCTCCCTCCCTCTCCCATCGGGCGCTGCCAGCAGCGCTCCGATGGTGGGGCCAGTGAGAGGGAGAGAGCTCCCTCCCTCCCATCTGGACGCTGCTCTGCTGTGGCAGCGTCCCGATGGTTACCATGGCAACCGGACGCTTTCGTCCGGCTTGCCATGGTAGAGGTAAGCCTGTTCAAGCTCCTGCTAAAGGCAGGAGCTTGATCAGTCTTACAATCAGAAAATACACTGCAGTACACTATACAGTGTACTGCAGTGTATTATATAGACATCAGATCCACTGGATCTTCAAGAACCAAGTGGGTCTGAGTCAAAAAAGTGTAAAAAAAAAAAAGTGTTAAAAAAAAAAAGTAAAAAAAAAGTTTTCAAAAAATCCCTTTTTTTCTCCCATTTTAATTGATTAAAAATAAAGAAAACACAATACATAAACATGTTAGGTATCGCCACGTCCGTAACAACCCGCTCTATAAAAATATCACATGAGATAGCCCCCCAGGCGAATGCTGTAATAAAAATTAAAAAAAAAACTATGCCAAAATAGCCATTTTTTTCCCTCTTCCCTCACAAAAAGTGTAATAGCAGGCGATCAAAAAGGCGTATTTACCCCAAAATGGTATCAATCAAACCGCCATCTTGTCCCGCAAAAACGGTACCCTAACTGAGACAATCGCCTGAAAACTGAAAAAAATATGGCTCTCTGAAAATGGCAACACAAAAAAAAGATTTTATTCTGTTCAAAAATGCATCTAATGTGTAAAACTTTCAACAATAAAAAAGTTGGACATATTGGGTATTGCTGCATCCGTAACAACCTGCTCTATAAAAATATTATATGAGATGGCCCCCCAGGCGAATGCTGTAAAAAATTTTTTAAAAAAAACTATGCCAAAATAGCCATTTTTTCCCTCTTCCCCCACAAAAACTGTAATAGCAGGCGATCAAAAAGGCGAATTTACCCCAAAATGGTATCAATCAAACCGTCATCTTGTCCCGCAAAAACGGTACCCTACCTGAGACAATCGCCTGAAAACTGAAAAAAATATGGCTCTCTGAAAATGGCAACACAAAAAAAAGATTTTATTCTGTTCAAAAATGCATTTAATGTGTAAAACTTTCCAACAATAAAAAAGTTGGACATATTGGGTATCGTCGTGTCCGTAGCAACCTGCTCTATAAAAATATCACATAACTTGCCCCCTCAGGTGAATGCTGTAAAAAAAATGCTAAAAAAAACTATGCCAAAACAGCTATTTTTTTCATCTTGTCTCAAAAAAAGAGTAATACCAAGCGATCAAAAAGTCTAATGCACCCCAAAATGGTACCAATGAAAACCTCACCTCATTCTGCAAAAAATGAGCCCCCACATAAGACAATAGCTAAAAAAAATAAAAATCAATGGCTCCCGCAAACCATTCCATCAAAATCTGTGTTGTAAAATCCATATGGCGCTCCTTCTGTTTTGAGTCCTGCCATATGTCCCCACAGCAGTTTACCACAACATATGGGGTGTTGCCGTATTCAGGAGAAAATGGGTAACAAATTATGGGGTGCTTTTCTCCTGTTACCCCTTATGCAAATAAAAAAAATTGGGGCTAAAGCAACATTTTATTGGAAGAAACAAAACTTTTCATTTTCACAGCCAAGTGTTTCCAAATTCCGTAAAATGCTTAGGGGGTCAAAGTGGCCAGTACCCCCCTTAATATATTCGTTGAAGGGTGTAGTTTCCAAAATGGGGTCACTTTATGAGGGTTTCCACTGTAGGGGTACGTCATGGTCTCTCAATTACAAAATGGTGCCTAAAAACTATTCTAGCAAAATTTGCCTCCAAAATCCC
>ONZH01003064.1:0-151648 GCA_900303285.1 Rhinella marina
TAAACATGGACGGTACCGTATTTTGCAGACCTTCAATTCCTAACCGCAAAAGGATTATCTTAATCTACCTTTCAGTGGCTAGAATAAGGTCCTCTTTCTGAGGCTTTAATATATCCTGAGCAGTGTTGGAATGAGCCTCCCGAGTCCTAATTCCTGAGAGTCACGTAATATAGTCTGACAGTTGTTGGAATGAAGTCCTCCTTCTGGATCTGTAATATATCCTGAGCAGTTGTTGGAATGAGGTCCTCCTTCTGGAGTCCATAATATAACCTGAGCTGGCTAGAATGGAATGTGTCCTATTTTTGAGGTGAAATCTTAACACTCACGTTACTCTTAGGTAAACTATTACATGTATTTGTAATAGAAATTAAAATTGAATGGCAGTGTGGAAGGCTTAAAACCTGGCACAGTCATAATCTTACAGTGAGATGGGTAACAATGCTGCCACTTCGCCATATGTTTTGTAAAATGACAAATGTGTTCATAGAACTGTAATTGTTCTAAGGAGGGGGGGATATGGAAGACATGGTTTAGGTTTATACAGTTGTAGGTAGTCAGGTGCAGACTCACCATGGGCCCATTGGTAAGATTCCTTGGGCCACCCAAGCTCTCATCATGGCAGATGGACAGATACACAATGACATGACCCTTCCAGCATTAACACTGGGAGCATCAGGTACTTATGTGCCCGGCCAGAGGCCACAGCTTTCCCCCATGAATTCAACTCTATCACTGCCCTCTGGCCAGAAATAAAGTTGGATAATGTTAATAAGACCCTTATTCAGACCCCCAATATTTATAAGATCCTATGTTAATCAGACCTCAGATCTGATAGAAGAAAAAAAACATTAACTCTCCTGACGCTCACTGCTCCTGAGATCCTATGCTGTTCCTACTGCGCGGTGCTATGACCTGACATCACACAGCGTGAGGACACAGAGGGCGATGATGTTCTCACACTGTGCGCAGGTCAGGGAGTGGTAAGTACAGAGCCCACACAGGGGCTTCACCGCTCTCTGGTCCTCCTGTACTAATGAGCGCTGCCACAATGGAAGTGCTCATTAATATTTGCCCCACAAGACACACTGACATTCTCCCCCCTCAGCTTGGTCTTATAGAGAGAAAAGTACAGTATTTGGGGGATTGGTGAGTACAGCAGGCACATGATGGGAAAGATGAAAAGTGAGAACTGTAAGTTGTCTTTGTGGCAAACTCTGTAGAGCTGAGACATGGCTGAAAGAAGTCAAGACGGTCCTGACTGACCCTGAATACAGATGAGAAAGCAGAATGTTTACATCAGAATAGATATCACAGGATGCAATAGGTAAGTAGTGCTGTATTCTCCATTATATCTGGTGATGCTGAAGGCAGGACTGGCTCGGGGCTGTGGTCTGTATCTCAGAGGGAGATTCTGGGGGGGATTTTGTGCTGCTCTGTTATTTGCGCTTCAGAAGAACCAAAAATCCAGTGGTATCTGTTAATGCTTAGAGGTATTTTGCGCTGAATTATGGTGTTGCTGACCCCAATGTGGGCCACTAACATCCTAGTCCACCCCTGTATGTTAATTTTGTGTATATACCTAGATTTTATTACATGGCAACCTTAAGGTAACAAATTCCCATATTTCACAAAATACAATCTGTTATAGCCCCCCCCCCCCCCTATGGACAATCTTTTCTGTGTGGAGTTATCAAACTGGTGTAAAGCCAAACTGGCTTAGTTGCCCATAGCAACCAATCAGATTCCACCTTTCATTTTTCACAGCTCCTTTGCAATGGCCAACTAAGCCAGTTCTACTTTACAGCAGTTTGATAAATCTTCCCACTATTCCTATAGTGAATTGCATTTTAATGTCAGTACTATACAGAGAGGCACAGCCTGCTGGGGAACACTCAAGGTTGGCTTGGGGGCTATACTAGGTCCTGGCCTGCATATACTGTACACACATCAGCAATCATGTGCAGGGTCCAATGAGAAACAGAAGCAGTCTACTCCCTCTGTAACCGATTACATGTGGGAAGCGCCATGTAAGATGTTAAACAGTCCGGATCTGGTCCAGGCTGTTAGTGCAGGAACACAGCTCTCATGAGCGTGCAACGCTTAGACTGGGCCACTTATTGATCACCGGAGAAATGCGTATCAGTGGTCACTAAGGGGTTCAAGTCAAATAAAACTATGCAAAAGAAAGGCATGTTTTTTTTTTTCTCCAAGACGACAAAGTTTGAAATCCTATTTTCCTCAGTCTGCAGCAGCTTGCATGGCGTTCTGTAGTGAATCAAATCTCTGCAAAACAGGCGTCATGTGCAGCAGGAAAGTCCTAAGGAAGCAGAAAAAGAGTCTCTTCAATAATAGGAAAGGTTACGTATAGGGCAGCATTCAGCCTAAAAACCTGAAACATAAGGTTAGCCCCAGGGAATGCAGGTTCCTCTAGCATGCTGAGCCCACTCTGTATTCCACCTTTCCTAGGTGCTAAATGCCCTCCAATACATACAGGGAGGGCGGCTACAGCTTTATAGCTAAAGTAATTAAAATCAGCCAGTGGGGCAGACAGGTTAATGAGAGGCACAATACATTTTAATGCAACAAATGCCCCTTATAATGTGTGCCAGTGCATAAATACCACCCTTAATGCCCCCAGTTGAGCTAATGCATAATATGTGTCAGTATATCCATATATAAAGCCCCCGATTCAATGCCATCATAGTACTTCTCTCCCCCCTTCCCCATAGTACTCCCATAATGTACCAATATAAAATGCCCCTATATAGTGCCCTGGTGTCCCCCGTACTTTGCCAGTATAAAATACCCCTTCTTAGTGCCCCCCATAGATTCCCCCATAGTGCTCTTCTTCCCCCTTCCCTATAATACCCCCATAATGTGTCCCAGTATAAAATGCCCCTATACAGATCCCCCCATATAAAATACCCCTTCTTTGTGGCCTCCAGTAGATGTCCCCCAATAATGTGCCAGTAAGAAGTGCCCCCATAGTGCTCCTCTCCTCTCACTAACACTTACCTACATGCTGCCTTTCAGCGATGCGATGCCTCTTCCGGCCTGTGTCCCACTCTGCACAGCCTCTGAGGAATGAGGAAGGGAGACACTTGTCACCAGGGCCACACCGCCTGAGGTGATCGCCGCACCTCGTCTAATTTGTGGTGCGGCAAACCGATGCTCAAAATAAAATGGCTCAGTATTTTTCTGATTCAGATGAGCTAAAAGCTCAATGAAAGTGTGAACCCAGCCTCACACTGTCTCTATAAACCCAATGGGGCATGTTTACCAAGACCGGCATGTTATGCCGTTCTTAGGCCCCTTGCAGACGATCTTGAGACACACAGGTCTCCCGCAATGCATCTACTGGCCTGAACTATATGGGTTACATAGCATCATAAATCAATATAATGCTATGTGATCCCCGTCAGTGCTGGAGTTCAGGCCAGCTGATGAGTTGCGGGAGACCTGCGTTTCACGCTCATCTGTCAGGGGCCTTAGTTTCCGCCTTACTCTGCCATAAGATTAGTCCAATTTATGATGAGGCGTGAGCCTATAAGACAATACTTGTGCCTGATAGAAATAAGCCAGTCCTGGCCCTGCCCCCAACACACCTACAATCCGCCCCAACTGGCAAACACGGCATAAAACTGCACAGCTGGTTAAAAAGGGGGCTTGAGACTATTTATAGATGTAGCTCGCTGTGCTCTGCTGTTTCTGCAGCTCCCACACATCGCAATAGGAGCTACTGACACAGCGAGCACCCATGCACTCCACTGTTTCCCAGCCGGTTGATGGTTAGAACTGTGTTCTGATCTTGCCTTAGTATCGGCGAGCTGAGACAACCCCTCACATCTCAGAACACATGTACAGACCATTAGTGTGTTCCCTTCAGACAGTAGTTTACATCCCACACTTTTCCACAACGTTCTCATTATACAAAGGATGTCACCTGACAACTGACAACCTATAACACATCCTAGTACAGACTGTACACTACACCCCGCGGCGACTGCCCCCTCTGGCTACACCCCGCGGCGACTGCCCCCTCCGGCGACTGCCCCCCTCAGACTACACCCCACAGCGACGGCCCCCTCAGACTACACCCCACGGCGACGGCCCCCCTCAGACTACACCCCGCGGCGACGGCCCCCCTCAGACTACACCCCTTAAGCACCCACTACATGACACAGCCTGACAACTGCTCTGGGTGCCCACATCCTTCACAAACTGCACCTCATAGCCACTAAAACTTCTCCTCATGATGCTCAGACTGCTCCTAAATCCCATTTTCTCACAAAGGGTCCTATTACACCTGGAGATTCCGTAGGCGATTATCGGGAGGGAAGTGTTCCTTCCTGGCAATCACTTGCTAATTAATGGAGGAGACACATTTACATTCAGTGATCTCCTCCACAGTATGGGGAGCACTGATCACTAATGTCATCCCCATACAGAAGCTCTCCGTCCCAGCAATTACCAGACTCGCTAGTGGAGGAGACTGTTGTCATTACATGCAGCAATGGGAGGAGGGGTGATCGCTCATCCCCATTCTTAGACACACTGTCTCATCCTAAAACCCCAGTCCCAGAAAGTGATCCTGAACAGCTCTCTATAGAGTATCCTTGCCTCACACAGAATACACCTCCATGACTAAGCACACAGCCTCCTGACTGCTCTTCATTCTGCTAACCCCCTCTGCCAATGTGTGCACTCCATAAACTTACAATTCAAAGGCACTGGACCGACATATCCGGCTCAGAGATTCAACCACACAGCCCTATACATCCTGTTATCACACTCTGTCTGTACGGGATCCAGCGCTGGAGCGCTCCTCTCCGCCTGTACGGGATCCAGCGCTGGAGCGCTCCTCTCCGCCTGTACGGGATCCAGCGCTGGAGCGCTCCTCTCCGCCTGTACGGGATCCAGCGCTGGAGCGCTCCTCTCCGCCTGTACGGGATCCAGCGCTGGAGCGCTCCTCTCCGCCTGTACGGGATCCAGCGCTGGAGCGCTCCTCTCCGTCTGTACGGGATCCAGCGCTGGACGCTCCTCTCCGTCTGTACGGGATCCACAGCAGCGCTGGAGCGCTCCTCTCCGCCTGTACGGGATCCAGCGCTGGAGCGCTCCTCTCCGTCTGTACGGGATCCAGCGCTGTGAGCGCTCCCTCTCCGTCTGTACGGATCCAGCGCTGGCGCTCCTCTCCGTCGTACGGAACAAGCGCTGGAGCGCTCCTCTCCGTCTGTACGGGATCCAGCGCTGGAGCGCTTCACCACATGAAGCCTAAACCCAGGAGCCACACTGCAGACACACATGCAGTACAACTCCCTGTAACTGCAGCACCCCCTCCTCCAGACAGTGTAGTTCCTATACCCCATATACATACTACAACGGACGCCCCCTGACTTTACAGACTACACTAATAAGTCCTAGGACCGCTCCTCATTCCACCCCACTCTAGCAGACAGCAGGACAAGTACCCTGCAAGGGTCCCATACACCCACACATACCCCACTGACCCCCACATTGCCAGGACCACTCATCATGCCACCCCTCTCCCACAGACAGCACCCCTTGTTTGATCTGCATGGGTCATACACACCATAGTCCCCACTGACCTTTGTTCCCAAACAAACACACTGCCCCCCCAGAGCCTGGACCCCCCACATGTGACCGCCACTCTTTCACTCATGATTTCCTTGTCTGATCTTAATGGCTTCCACACAATACTTCCTGCTGACCCCATACGCCCCGAGACCAGGTACTGCACCCCAGGTCACCTCATCTCGCTAGACTGCTCCCCCAAGTACTGTCTGATCAGTGTGCCCCTTTCTCTCACACAGACCTGACATAAGACACACCATGGTCTGCACCCCCACACCGACTGCTTCCATGCCTCCCCAGTGAACTGTTCCCAAGGTACTGACATTCCTCTCCCCCCCCCCTCAGACAGGTCACCATCTCTGCCCCCCCAGCACACAGGTCGCCAACTCCCCCCCAAGCTCACAGGTCACCATCTCTGCCCCCATCCTCGAACAGGTTGCCATCTGTGCCCGCTACCCATGCTTTCCCCAGTATGTGAGTAGCAGTAAAGTTACGTGACCACCGACATCACAACTTCCTTCCCATAAAGACCCTTACCAAAGATCTGCTCCCTCATGTCCCCAAAATACACCACATGCCCCCTCCTCACAGATTTTACCCCATAAAGCCCCCCCATGTCCACAGAATACACCACATGCCCCCTCCTCAACAGATTGACACCCCATAAAGCCCTCCCATGTCCCCAGAATACACCACATGCCCCCTCCTACAAGATTTACACCCCATAAAGCCCCCCTATGTTCCCCAGAATACACCACATGCCCCCTCCTCACAGATTTACACCCCATAAAGCCCCCATGTCCCCCAGAATACACCACATGCCCCCCTCCTCACAGATTTACACCCATAAAGCCCCCCCATGTCCCCCAGAATACACCACATACCCCCCTCCTCACAGATTTACACCCCATAAAGCCCCCCCCATGTCCCCAGAATACACCACATGCCCCCTCCTCACAGATTACACCCCATAAAGCCCCCCATGTCCCCAGAATACACCACATGCCCCTCCTCACAGATTTACACCCCATAAAGTCCCCCCCCATGTCCCCCAGAATACACCACATGTCCCCTCCTCACAGATTTTACACCCCATAAAGCCCCCAATGTCCCCTCCTCACAGATTTTGCACCCCATAAAGCACCCCATGTCCCCTCCTCAACAGATTTACACCCCATAAAGCCCCCATGCCCCCTCCTCACAGATTTACACCCCATAAAAGCCCCCCATGTCCCCAGAATACACACAATGCCCCCTCCTCACAGATTTACACCCCATAAAGCCCCCCATGTCCCCAGAATACACCACATGCCCCCTCCTCACAAGATTTACACCCCATAAAAGTCCCCCCAATGTCCCCCAGAATACACCACATGTCCCCTCCTCACAGATTTACACCCCATAAAGCCCCCCATGCCCCCTCCTCACAGATTTACACCCCATAAAGCCCCCCCATGCCCCCTCCTCACAGATTTACACCCCATAAAGCCCCCCCATGTCCCTAGAATACACCACATGCCCCCTCCTCACAGATTTACACCCCATAAAGCCCCCCCCATGTCCCCCAGAATACACCACATGTCCCCTCCTCACAGATTTACACCCCATAAAGCACCCCATGTCACCTCCTCACAGATTTTACCACCCCATAAAGACCCCCCATGTCCCCAGAATACACCACGTGCCCCCTCCTCACAAGATTTACACCCCATAAAGCCCCCAATGTCCCCTCCTCACAGATTTGCACCCCATAAAGCACCCCATGTCCCCTCCTCACATATTTACACCCCATAAAGCCCCCCATGCCCCTCCTCACAGATTTACACCCCATAAAGCCCCCCATGCCCCCTCCTCACAGATTTACACCCCATAAAGCCCCCCCATGTCCCCAGAATACACCACATGCCCCCTCCTCACAGATTTACACCCCATAAAGCCCCCTATGTTCCCCAGAATACACCACATGCCCCCTCCTCACAGATTTACACCCCATAAAGCCCCCCCCCCCCATGTCCCCCAGAATACACCACATGTCCCCTCCTCACAGATTACACCCCATAAAGCCCCCCCATGTCCCCAGAATACACCACATGCCCCCTCCTCACAGATTTACACCCCATTAAAACCCCCCCATGTCCCCAGAATACACCACATGCCCCCTCCTCACAGATTTACACCCCATTAAAGCCCCCCCATGCCCCTCCTCACAGATTTACACCCCATAAAGCCCCCCCATGTCCCCAGAATACACCACATGCCCCTCCTCACAGATTTACACCCCATAAAGCCCCCCCCCATGTCCCCCAGAATACACCACATGTCCCCTCCTCACAGATTTACACCCCATAAAGCCCCCAATGTCCCCTCCTCACAGATTTGCAACCCCATAAAGCACCCCATGTCCCCTCCTCACAGATTACACCCCATAAAGCCCCCATGCCCCCTCCTCACAGATTTACACCCCATAAAGCCCCCCATGTCCCAGAATACACCACATACCCCCTCCTCACAGATTTACACCCCATAAAGACCCCCCATGTCCCCAGAATACACCACATGCCCCCTCCTCACAGATTTACACCCCATAAAAGACCCCCCCATGTCCCCCAAAATACACCACATGCCCCCTCCTCACAGATTTACACCCCATAAAGCCCCATGTCCCCCAGAATACACCACATGCCCCCTCCTCACAGATTTACACCCCATAAAGCCCCCCATGTCCCCTCCTCACAGATTTACACCCCATAAAGCCCCCCATGTCCCCAGAATACACCACATACCCCCTCCTCACAGATTTACACCCCATAAAGACCCCCCCATGTCCCCCAGAATACACCACATGCCCCCTCCTCACAGATTTACACCCCCATAAAGACCCCCCCATGTCCCCCAAAATACACCACATGCCCCCTCCTCACAGATTTACACCCCATAAAGCCCCATGTCCCCCAGAATACACCACATGCCCCCTCCTCACAGATTTACACCCCATAAAGCCCCCCATGTCCCCTCCTCACAGATTTTACACCCCATAAAGCCCCCCAGAATACACCACATGCCCCCCTCCTCACAGATTTATACCCCATAAAGCCCCCCATGTCCCCCAGAATACACCACATGCCCCCTCCTCACAGATTTACCACCCCATAAAGCCCCCCCCATGTCCCCCAGAATACACCACATGCCCCCTCACAGATTTACACCCCATAAAGCCCCCTCATGTCCCCCAGAATACACCACATGCCCCCTCCTCACAGATTTACACCCCATAAAGACCCCCCATGTCCCCCAGAATACATCACATGCCCCCTCCTCACAGATTTACACCCCATAAAGCCCCCCCATGTCCCCATAAAGCCCCCCATGTCCCCTCCTCACAGATTACACCCCATAAAGCCCCCCATGTCCCCATAAAGCCCCCCATGTCCCCTCCTCACAGATTTACACCCCATTAAAGCCCCCCATGTCCCCTCCTCACAGATTTACACCCCATAAAGCCCCCCAGAATACACCACATACCCCCTCCTCACAGATTTATACCCCATAAAGCCCCCCCATGTCCCCCAGAATACACCACATGCCCCCTCCTCACAGATTTACACCCCATAAAGCCCCCCCATGTCCCCCAGAATACACCACATGCCCCCTCACAGATTTACACCCCATAAAGCCCCCTCATGTCCCCCAGAATACACCACATGCCCCCTCCTCACAGATTTACACCCCATAAAGACCCCCCATGTCCCCCAGAATACATCACATACCCCCCCCCCCCCATTATACACCGGATCTGTACTGTAAACCACTGCCTGTTATTGCACCAGATTCCACTCCACTACTACCTCACTTATAAGCTCCATTTGCTGGCCCTCAGATGCTCAGTGTACTCCAGGACTGCAGCACATCCTCCCTCACTGGGCTGCTGGCCAGCACACACAGCCCCTCCTCCTTCCAAAGCTCCTGTAGTCAGGGTTTGTCAGAACTTCCCACATTTGGTCATGTGACCATGAAGGAGCATGTGACCAGTGACATCACAGACCTCCTTCTAACAACTCCACTCTAGCATCTACCCTGAAACTGCTGCCTGTTCTGGTTATACTCCAAAGCTGAAGGACCTTCGATGACATCACAGTCATGTGATCTTTTCAACACTGAAGTAGTGGTAGGACCTGTGATGAGGTCACCATCATGTGACCAGTGCACAGAAAGGCAGCGCTCAGCAGTGGAGACCTGTGGAATGAATGTGAGTGCCAGAGACATGCTGTGGTTCTCCCCATTATACCTCCTCCCTGCTTAGTTGGGGGGAAATATGTAATTTAACTGGGACTATATGTTAGAGGGGCTGAAGGGAGGGGTGCTATTTACATGGGACTTGATATTATAGAAGTCTGGAGTAAGGAGTGGTGTTGGAGGGAGTTCAAGGAGGGGATTTAAGTTATTTACATGGGACTATATCATATAGAAGACTGGTGGGAGAGGACTGGTGTTATTTACATGGGACTGTATTGTATAGAAGAGTGGTGGAAGAGGATTGGTGTTATTTACATGGGACTGCATGGTATAGAAGACTGGTGGGAGGGGTATGGTGTTATTTACATGGGAATGCATGGTATAGAAGACTGGAGGCAGAGAAGTGATGCTATTACATGGGACTGTATTGTATAGAAGACTATAAGGAAGAGAGGTTATTTACATGGGACTGTATCATATAGGAAACTGGTGGGAGAGGACTGGTGTTATTTACATGGGACTGCATGGTATAGAAGACTGGAGGGAGAGGACAAGCATTATAATTTATGGGGGCACTACAGAGAATATTATAATTATAGGGGGTATGGCAGGAGGAATTATAATTACAGGGGGCAGTGGTGGTGGGCATTACTACTACTGAGGACTCCATAGGAGTGCCTTATAGACTGGCATTATTTCTATTAGGGGCACCTTATTAGTACTGAGGGCACTGTAGGGGGCCTTATTACCACTGGAGGTAATATGGGGAGGGGGGAATTCCGCCTAGCAGTGAGCCTTGTGACATCACCAGCACTAATGGACAGGCTTTATCGCCGCCCTAGCCTGTAAAGCTGCCCATCAGTGCCAGTGACGTCTCCGCTTAGCAGTGTAAAAATGTAAACAAAACAGCCCTTGCCCTTCGCTTTACAGCGCAGGCTAAGGGAGAGCATCGGAGCATGAAATGTCAGAGGGCCTGAGTAGGGGGAGAAGGGGTTATGTCCGAGGAAAGGGGAGGGGGGGCCCAGGTATATTCCTTGCACAGGGGCCCTCTGTTGTCTGTGTCCGCCCCTGTAGCACTACTGTATTCCACAGCGCTTTACAGACAATAGCATCAGGCTGTCCCTAATGGGACTCACAATCAGTTCCCTATCAGTATGTCTTTGGAGTGTGGGAGGAAACCGGAGTACCCGGAGGAAACCCATGCAAACACGGGGAGAACATGCAAACTGGTCCATTGTCAGATGGTAGGACTCCAGCGCTGCAAGGCACCGGTGCTTACCACTGAGCCACCGTATTGCACACAATAATTCAGACCCCAGACTCATTTCCTAAAATTATTTCAAACCACAACATAGACCCACAAAGTAATTAAAAAATGAATTTGGACCCCAGACAAGATCTCACATTTATTCACACCCTAAACTAAATCACCAAACTAATTCAGACCCAAGACTTGACCCCTAAAAGAATTTGCATCCCTCACAAAATCTGAAAATCAATTCAGATCCCCAGATCTCCCAAATAAATTATACCACAGACCAAAACCCAGAACTAATTCAGATCCCAGACTGTCCATTATTTCAGACCCCAGACCAGAATCTCCAAATTATTTCAGACTACAGAAAAGAACCCAAAATTAATTTAAAGCCTAAAATTTAGACCTCAGAAAGACGCGAAAACTAATTTAGACCCCAGACTAGGAACATAAAATTATTTTACATTACAGAACCCCAAAAGGTGGGATCAGCCTGCTCATCGATGTGTCTGCCCTATGTAATTTGGATGAAAGGCGAGTCCTGTACGGCCTAAAAACGTGACGGTGGAAAAAATAGGGCCTATAAAACAAGGACAGAACTGAGGCCTGAGGTCTCATGTATCTCAACCTCCAGAAGCTCATTGAACTCCTGAATCTTCTGGACTTGTCAAGAAACTTTATATCGGGGAGTGGAATTCCTCTTCTTCTCCCAGGTCCATGAGGTGATCCTCACATGGTTTCTGATGTATACACTTGTAGCTGGTAGAAAAATTGACGCACTAGTGACCTCCAGTGGCCACTGTTGGTGATGCAGGCTCTGTGGCTGTTAAACAAGAATTGTGGCTGGACTCCCGCAGGTCTTGCAGTGAAGACAGCCCCTGCAGGTTTTCTGGCCAAATTTAGGTGAACAGGTCGCAACCATCAGCTTAGCCAGGTGTGTCACACAGCTGTGAAAACACCCCAGGGTCCAGGCATTGGAGTAAACTCTACTTGATCAGCTTGGTAAAGGCTGTGGAGGGGAGATGGCAGGTACAGCCTCTTCACTGATCGAAGACTGATGAGGATGTCTTCACTGGTCTCGTCATTAAGCAGGAAGACAAACCCCCTCTCCACAGAGAAACACATGACTGTTCCCACATGCCACTCTAAAACGGGGTCCCCGGGCCTAGTATGGTCCAGAACGCGGATCACCCATTCCTCCATTTTTATCTTGTGCCACAGGGGATCTTCCAGCACTTCTTTTGCCGAAGATGCAGGACTCCAGGCTGCGAACTCCACAACGGCCAATGTGGGTAACGAGAAAGTTGCAGATGCCTGGCTCCGGACTTGGGTCACCCGCACTTCTTCAACTGGCTCAGGTTGTTCATGGTTATTGCCCCACATCATGGCTGACCAGTTGGGCTTCTTTTACTCTCCACCATCTTGGGCATGTGGAGGGCTCTACTGTCTTCAGTCACCAGCAGTTCAGAGAGACGGCATCTTCTGGTGAAGGACAAATTCTATGTCCCAGGCACGGGTTGTTCTTTTGGCCAGAAAGCACTTTGCCTTACAAAATAATAAACGGAGAGGCCCAGGTAAGGGTACTGGACTCTCACATCCAGCGAAGCATCAGGCAGACATGTTCTTGCCTGCTCTAGGGCAGAGCATTCTATCTGACTTCCTGCTCTGAATGGAAGGTGCCTCAATGCATCGGTGCACTTGGTGCAGATCTAAGATGGACAATTAACCCCTTCTGTGCTGATGAATGGAACATTTCTGACCCTTTACTGTATAACAAGTGATGGTGAACATGAAACACCTACACGGAGTCTCGATAAGATGATGTTGCTGTAGCTTCCACTGAATTTTCTCCAGCAAGGTAATAAAGTCTCTTTTAGGGTCCACACACAATAAGGTCAATGATAGTAAGGCACAAAGGCATAATCCTTTTCGTGATGCAAAGTTCATAAAGCGAGATGTGCGGAGGTTGGGAGTGGTAGTGGCTGGATGAAGTGTTGTGTCACAGTGTTCTCCCTCAGGCCTTTGCTTCCTGGGGATTGGTGCAGAGGAAAATGTAGTATTGAAGAGTGAGACAAGAATTAAACATAACAAAGTCTTTTTACTAAGTGCAACATAGAACTTCAAATACCTTCAGTAGCAACTGACTTTAAATACATATCTTCTCTGACACCAGCAAGGATTAATGAGGCAGTTTGGTTGGTGACGACTTATCACTGACAACTTATACTGGCTTAGTAACATTCTGGGTGGTGAGTGTCTTAGCCGTAATCCCTCACCTTGCAGCAGCGTCTTTAATGCTGGTTGTAGCAGCTCACTCTGCTGTCTAGCTTCTCAAGACTTGACTTGAGGCAGGTTTGAGAAATTCTTCCTAGATAATCTGTAACAGAAACAGGAGCTCTGACATATACTTCCTCTTTCTTCTGTCTCTGGACAGCAACTCCTCGTTTCTGGTAGGAAGCAGTTCCAAGAAGGGAAGAACAGGGTGATTAGTCCTCTTCCTGCCAACCTTTGCCAACCAAATCCTTGCTGGAACAGATGGCCAGAAGCACACAATGAGATACTGTACACAATAATATAATAAAATAACTATATACAAAGTTCCAGTACCCAGAGGTCCAGGGTACTACTAGAATGATTTCTGTTAATGCTGTGCATGGGAAGAGTCCTTTAGGAAAGACTTTGTAATGTTTGCATACCTCCCAACCATCCCGGATCCAGCAGGACAGTCCTGGATTGCAGTGGCTGTCCCGCTGTCCCGGTACAGGGAGATAAATCCCGGTTTCTGTCAGCTGTCCCTGCGTCCATAGGATGCAGAGATAGTTGCCTGTATGGTGATAAAGCAGAGAGCCAGCATCGGCAACACGGCTTAATCCAACATCCCTCCCGTACACCCTGCCTGCTCTCCATATCTTTGATCTGGGCAGGGGGCGGGGCTGACCGACAGTCAGCCTTGGCTCCGCCCCCTCCAGACTAGAGCAGACAATGTCCTGCTGGTGATGCTGCTACAAGGAAGAAGGTAAGTATATGGTGTTTATTTTTTTAACTTTCTGAGTGGCACAATATGGGCATATTACAGTAGGCACAATATAAACTGGGGAACACAATGTGGGCATATTACTGGGGGCACAACATAAACTGGGGCGCACAATGTGGGCATATTGCTGGGGGCACAATATAAACTGGGGAGCACAATGTGGGCATATTACTGGGGCCAGGGCCGGACTGCCCGTCTGGCACTTCTGGCAAATGCCAGAATGGCCGCTGCCCTCCGTGGGCCGGTCCCGTACTCCCCGTGTCCCCACTGATCTTCCCCAGTGGCGTAGCTATAGGGGTCGCAGAGGTCGCAGTTGCGACTGGGCCCCTAAGCCAGGGGGGCACTGGGGGCATTTTTACTGGCACATGGGGGCACTGGGGGCATTTTTACTGGCACATGGGGGTACTAGGGGCATTTTTACTGGCACATGGGGGCACTGGGGAAATTTTTACTGGCACATGCGGGCACTGGGGGCATTTTTACTGGCACATGGGGACACTGGGGGCATTTATACTGGCACATGGGGGCCCTGGGGGCATTTTTACTGGCAATTGGGGGCATTTTTACTGGCACATTGGGGCACTGGGGGTATTTTTACTGGCACTGGGGCATTTTTACTGGCACCTGTGGGCATTTTACTGGCACTGGGGACATTATTACAGGCACTGGGTCCATTTTTACTGGCACATGGGGGCACTGGGGGCATTTGTTACTGGCACATAGGGCACTGGGGGCATTTCTTACTGGCACTGGGGGCATTTCTTAACTGGCACTTGGGGGCATTTATTTATGGCATGGGGGCACTGGGGGCATTTTTACTGGCACTGGGGGAATTTTTCTGGCACATGGGGGCACTGGGGCATTTCTTACTGGCCCATGGGGGCACTGGGGGCATTTCTTACTGGCACATGATTTTGGGGGGAAACTTCTGGCGCACTATTGGGGCATTTCTTACTGGCACATAATTTGGGGGGCATCTATGAGTGGGGAGCACTTCTTACTGGCACATTATTGGGGTGAAATTTTGGGGGCACTTCTTACTGGCACATTGGAAGCATTATTACTTCTGGGGCACAGTGGGGACATTAGTACTGTTGGGGGGACTATTACTAACAAGTGCACTCTGGCAGAGAATTATTAGTTGGGACTTTGGGGGCAGTATTACTGTGGGGGGCACTATTACTGTGGGGGCACTATTACTGTGGGGGGCACCCTGGCAGAGTATCAGCGCAGTTATTTCTGGGGGACGTTATGTTTACACTATTACTGTCAGGGACGCTATTTGCTGGGCGCAGTTATTTTAGGACACTGTTGCCAATAATTATTGAAGGGCACTATCTGTGTGGTACTAGTGGCACAGTACTGGGGATGGTAGGATGATTTGTTCAGAAGACGGGAGGATGATGGAAAAGTAGTAAACTAAGATTTTTTTCTGTCAAACTGCAGAGATGAGAAATGGCTGAAAAATGGAGTCTGGTCTGAAAGGAGAAGATGAGGAAAGAGAAGATCTACATCAGAGGAGATGTCACTGGATGTAAGAGGTATGGGGCGCTGTATTATACTGGATGTAAGAGGTATGGGGCGCTGTATTATACTGGATGTAAGAGGTATGGGGCGCTGTATTATACTGGATGTAAGAGGTATGGGCGCTGTATTATACTGGATGTAAGAGGTATGGGGCGCTGTATTTATACTGGATGTAAGAGGTATGGGCGCTGTGTATATATACTGGATGTAAGAGGTATGAGGGCGCTGTATTATACTGGATGTAAGAGGTATGAGGCGCTGTATTATACTGGATGTAAGAGGTATGAGGCGCTGTATTATACTGGATGTAAGAGGTATGGGCGCTGTATTATACTGGATGTAAGAGGTATGGGGCGCTGTATTATACTGGATGTAAGAGGTATGGGGCGCTGTATTATACTGGATGTAAGAGGTATGGGGCGCTGTATTATACTGGATGTAAGAGGTATGGGGCGCTGTATTATACTGGATGTAAGAGGTATGGGGCGCTGTATTTATACTGGATGTAAGAGGTATGGGGCGCTGTATTATACTGGATGTACGAGGTATGGGGCGCTGTATTATACTGGATGTAAGAGGTATGGGGGCGCTGTATTATACTGGATGTAAGAGGTATGGGGCGCTGTATTATACTGGATGTAAGAGGTATGGGGCGCTGTATTATACTGGATGTAAGAGGTATGGGGGCGCTGTGTTATACTGGATGTAAGAGGTATGGGCGCGGTATTATACTGGATGTAAGAGGTATGGGGCGCTGTATTATACTGGATGTAAGAGGTATGGGGCGCTGTATTATACTGGATGTAAGAGGTATGGGGCGCTGTATTATACTGGATGTAAGAGGTATGAGGCGCTGTATTATACTGGATGTAAGAGGTATGAGGCGCTGTATTATACTGGATGTAAGAGGTATGAGGCGCTGTATTATACTGGATGTAAGAGGTATGAGGCGCTGTATATACTGGATGTAAGAGGTATGAGGCGCTGTATTATACTGGATGTAAGAGGTATGAGGCGCTGTATTATACTGGATGTAAGAGGTATGGGGCGCTGTATTATACTGGATGTAAGAGGTATGGGGCGCTGTATTATACTGGATGTAAGAGGTATGAGGCGCTGTATTATACTGGATGTAAGAGGTATGGGGCGCTGTATTATACTGGATGTAAGAGGTATGGGGCGCTGTATTATACTGGATGTACGAGGTATGGGGCGCTGTATTATACTGGATGTAAGAGGTATGGGGCGCTGTATTATACTGGATGTACGAGGTATGGGGCGCTGTATTATACTGGATGTAAGAGGTATGGGGCGCTGTATTATACTGGATGTAAGAGGTATGGGGCGCTGTATTATACTGGATGTAAGAGGTATGGGGCGCTGTATTATACTGGATGTAAGAGGTATGGGGCGCTGTATTATACTGGATGTAAAGAGGTATGGGGCGCTGTATTATACTGGATGTAAGAGGTATGGGGCGCTGTATTATACTGGATGTAAGAGGTATGGGGCGCTGTATTATACTGGATGTAAGAGGTATGGGCGCTGTATTATACTGGATGTAAGAGGTATGGGGCGCTGTATTATACTGGATGTAAGAGGTATGAGGCGCTGTATTATACTGGATGTAAGAGGTATGAGGCGCTGTATTATACTGGATGTAAGAGGTATGAGGCGCTGTATTATACTGGATGTAAGAGGTATGAGGCGCTGTATTATACTGGATGTAAGAGGTATGGGGCGCTGTATTATACTGGATGTAAGAGGTATGGGGCTCTGTATTATACTGGATGTAAGAGGTATGGGGCGCTGTATTATACTGGATGTAAGAGGTATGGGCTCTGTATTATACTGGATGTAAGAGGTATGGGGCGCTGTATTATACTGGATGTAAGAGGTATGGGGCTCTGTATTATACTGGATGTAAGAGGTATGGGGCGCTGTATTATACTGGATGTAAGAGGTATGGGGCGCTGTATTATACTGGATGTAAGAGGTATGGGGCGCTGTATTATACTGGATGTAAGAGGTATGAGGCGCTGTATTATACTGGATGTAAGAGGTATGGCGCTGTATTATACTGGATGTAAGAGGTATGAGGCGCTGTATTATACTGGATGTAAGAGGTATGGGGCGCTGTATTATACTGGATGTAAGAGGTATGGGCGCTGTAATTATACTGGATGTAAGAGGTATGGGGCGCTGTATTATACTGGATGTAAGAGGTATGGGGCGCTGTATTATACTGGATGTAAGAGGTATGGGGCGCTGTATTATACTGGATGTAAGAGGTATGGGGCGCTGTATTATACTGGATGTAAGAGGTATGGGGCGCTGTATTATACTGGATGTAAGAGGTATGGGGCGCTGTATTATACTGGATGTAAGAGGTATGGGGCGCTGTATTATACTGGATGTAAGAGGTATGGGGCGCTGTATTATACTGGATGTAAGAGGTATGGGGCGCTGTATTATACTGGATGTAAGAGGTATGGGGCGCTGTATTATACTGGATGTAAGAGGTATGGGGCGCTGTAATATACTGGTGTAAGAGGTATGGGCGCTGTATTTACTGGATGTAAGAGGTATGGGGCGCTGTATTATACTGGATGTAAGAGGTATGGGGCGCTGTATTATACTGGATGTAAGAGGTATGGGGCGCTGTATTATACTGGATGTAAGAGGTATGGGGCGCTGTATTATACTGGATGTAAGAGGTATGGGGCGCTGTATTATACTGGATGTAAGAGGTATGGGCGCTGTATTATACTGGATGTAAGAGGTATGGGGTGCTGTATTATACTGGATGTAAGAGGTATGGGGCGCTGTATTAGGCTACATTCACACGAACGTTGTGTTTTGCAGTCTGCAAATTGCGGATCCACAAAAAAAGGATGATGTTCCTTATGGCATCCGTTTTTTTTTCAGATCCACTGCAACGATGCCTATCCTTGTCCGCAAATGGACAAAAATAGGAATGGACATACAGATGCGGACAGCACACAGTGTTGAGCCGCAAAATATGCAAGGAGGCTGAAAAAAACAACTGTGGTGTGAATGTAGCCTTACCCTGTATGTTCTGTAGTGATACACGTAATGTTAGGAGGGAAAAGGTTAGGGTGAGAATTTGGCATGGGGGGGGTTCAATTTTTGACTTAGCCCGCGGAAAAGCTAGGTGCACCAGCGCTGAGGGAAGGGGGGGGGGGGCCCAAGCTGAACTCTTGCACCAGGGCCCATGAGCCTTTAGCTACGCCCCTGATCTTTCCTCTGAAGCTGCAGCTGCACGCCACACTTTAATCCTATTGCCACGCGCTGCAGCCAACCGCTGGGCCGCCTGTACCCCTCCCTGCTGCGTGGCACATCTTTACCTCCTCACGGTGGCCGCTGGAGGTCGAAAGCTGGCACCCGTAGCAGCCAATGGAGAAGCAGCTTCTCACTACTAGAGGCTCCTTCCTGGCTGTGCAGGTCCCGCCCCACCGCCATGCTCACAGCTCCAGTCAGTGAGTCAACGCAGCGGCGGGTCAGGCTCTCACAGCAGGAAGAGGAGCAGCTAGTGAGACGGACAGACATTAAAGAAACTTGAAAAACCAGCAGGGAGGCTGGGAAGGTTGTTTCACTAGCTATAGTGTAAAAAATAAAGTTATTAAACGCCCCCCCCGGTGAACTACAACTCCCAGCATGCACTGACAATCATAAACTTTCAGGACCTGCTGGGAGTTGTAGTCCTCCAGAAACATATAATAAACATACATTGAACATCTAAGGGCACTATTAAGGCCCTTTCAGACAGGCCGATGTGTCTCCCTGCCCGAGCGCCGATCAGCGACATCGGCGCTCATGCAGGGAGCCTTTACACGGCCCGATGAATCGACCGCCGGGCCGCACGAGTGATCGCTGTATCACTCGTGCGGCCGGGAAGCTCCATACTGTCAGGCGCACATCACCTGTTTACACAGGGTGATGTGCGCCCGACAGATTGGATCTTTTGTACAAACCAAAAGATCCAATCAGCCGACGAACGAGCATTTTACTCGTTCGTCGGCTGATTAGGGCCACTTTTACACGGGCCGATTATCGGCACTAGCGTTCCTAGGAACGCTTTTTCGGCCGATAATCGGCCCGTGTAAAAGGACCTTTAAGGCCCCTTTCACACGAGCGGGAGACTCGCATGTCTCCCGCAACGGATCTACAGGGCTGGACTCCGCACTGACAGGGATCGCATAGCATTATATGCGATCCCTGTCCGTGCCGAGTCCAGCCCTGTAGATGCGTTGCGGGAGACATGCGAGTCTCCCGCTCGTGTGAAAGGGGCCTTACACATCAATCTGTGTAATAGGGCCACTGATGAACTGAAAGACTTTTGACATGTCACAGAGACATATCAAAAGTTTTGATCAGTCCGGGTCTGAATTCTAGACCCGTACCCTATCAGGAGATATAGCTTTTCCATCTCTCTCTGCAGGGGGCGGTTTATTTACCTTGTTTGGTGTGGTTTACGTTTATTAAATTATTATATTTTAATAATTTTTAGGGCCTCTAAAAGGGTTGGCTGTGACTTTAAAAAGTCGAGGTATGTGGGCCTCTTTGATTTCAAAATGCCAGGGCTGAATTTCTGTCCCAGTCCGGCCCTGCCTGGGGGCACAACATAAACTGGGGAGCACAATGTGGCCATATTACTGGGGGCACAACATAAACTGGGGAGCACAGTGTGGGCATATTACAGGGGGGCACAATATGGGCATATTATAGGGGGGCACAATGTGGGCATATTATAGGGGGGCACAATGTGGGCATATTATAGGGGGGCACAATGTGAGCATATTACAAGGGGGCACAATGTGGGCATATTACAGGGAGGCACATCTGGGAATATTACTGGGGACACAGCTGGGCATATTATTGGGGGCACATAACTGGGCATATTACTGGGGGCACATAACTGGGCATATTACTGTAGGGCACAGCTGGGCATATTACTGTGGGCAAATAACAGGGCATATTTACTGTGTGGGGCAATAAGGGGATTAGGTGTATAGTTATGTTTTGGGCGGAGTTACAGGCGTGGCCTAGTGCCGAAAGAATTTGCAGCGGCGCGCTTCTCGTGCCGCACAATTTGTCCCTCTTTCTCCATTTCCAAAGTTGGGAGGTATGTGTTTGATCTACCCCTGAGGTAAATTTCCTCTGTTTCTCTTTTTCATTCAGCAGACAGGAGAAGTTAAAAATAAGGGTGAAATAGAAAGATGGAAACCCTGATGGCCTTTTTGTTCTACTTAGGAATTGTCTTCTATTCTGATAAAATAAATCTTTTCTGACAAGCATTGCTTAGAGATTCCAAGAAAAAAGTGCCCAATAACGATAAACTGCATTATCGGGTCTGCTCCTTATTTCTCAGTATTTGGTTGAAGCACTGACTGCTAAAATTGTATTTGACCAACAAGTCATTTTCTATTGAATAAAAGAATAAGAGACAGGACAAACGTCTAAAAGATCTGCTTGGATGTGATTGTTCAGACCTAATGGGACCTGAAGCTAAAAAGGATTTTGATAGCAGTATCTTAGATATCCTGCTGGTGACACAACACAAAATGAACAGACTAAGTGAGATGGTTCAGAAATACTTGGCCAATAAAACAGCCATCCGATTACAAGTGTAGATAGTATTGATCTTACAAGTGATATATAATAAACCTAGAAAAAACATTCCTGGTGACATACTGTAGGCACTGCTAACAGGGTTGTCCACCATCCATAGTCCCAGAGCAGTATCTCTGGAGAAGGAGAGATGCTCTGGAGAAGTGCTGCATCCACCAAACCACTAGTATGATGGCCATTGGAATTGGCGACAATAAGAAAAACATTTGGTATAATAATATTACAGGTTATAATTACTAGAGATGGGTCCAGGGGCGTAGCTATAGGGGGTGCAGAGGTAGCAGTCGCTACCGGGCCCAGGAGCCTGAGGGGGCCCAAAGACCCTTGTGCTGCATAAGAAGACACACAGAGCACTGAGGGAAGGGGGGCCCAAGCTGAACTCTTGCACCAGGGCCCGAGAGCCGTTAGCTACGCCCCTGGATGGGTCGTTGATCCAGGGAGTTATTCTGATGCCTGATTGGAGTCAGGAAGGAATTTTTTCCCCTAAAGTGGGGAAAATTGGCTTCTACCTTACAGGGGTTTTTTGCCTTCCTCTGGATCAGCTTAGGATGTAGGATAACAGGCCGAACTGGATGGACAGGTGTCTTATTTCGGCCTTATAAACTATGTTACTATGTTAGATCATATGGTATTCATACTGAATCTAACACAGCAGAAAACAAGTATACTGTAATACACCCCAGTCAGGCAATCAGAACACACAGAAGAATCGTCTTTCTCTGTCTCCTTTGGTGCACTTTCATAAGAATTCTTCCAGAACTGCTTAAAAAATCATTTTGGAGGTCCAGCAATTAATGTTCTGACAACCTACCAAAATCTTTTTGAGTCACTTCCAGCCCATCTATAGATCATACTTAACCTGCTCCCCGGCACCCGCATCACTCCGGATCCCTGCACGGCCGCCACTGCATCTCCTCGTCGCGCAGAGGGGCAACTACGTATGTAAAAAAAAATACATTTACCATACCAGATGAACCGTACATTTTCTAACCTCTTTATTCCATCACGGTTACGAGCAACCAGCTCCAAATGGCCATATATAGTCTGAAGGCTACTTCTCATCTCTTACTATGCGCTACCTTTGCATGTATAATAAAACACCCCTGATATAATGCAGTATACAGGGGCGTAGCAATAGGGGAAGCAGGGGAAGCAGCGGCTTTGGGGCCCCGACCCACAAGGGGCCCCCTCAGGAGGGAGACTAAAATATTTTATTGTCAGGCCCCCCTCAACAGTATTATACAATGACATTATATACAGTGACACTATAGAAAGTGGATGGAGCGGCTGTCAGGCCTTGTCTGGGAGAGCTCAATCTTCACTAGCCACAAGAGTGAGGGTTGCATGTGACTTCGGGGTTGTGAGGAAGTTTCTGGGGGGCCCCATTCAAAAATTTGCTGTGGGGCCCAGTTAGTTGTAGTTATGCCACTGGCAGTATATCATAAAGCTTATTGGTGATTTATTGAAAAATCGTGCCCATGAGTTACAGTATGTGATAACCAAACTGTTCACCATACAATGTCCCAATGTATTTGCTAGGCTAGGTTCACATCTCTGTTTGGTAAATCTGGTAGTCTGTTCCATCAGAGGAGCAGACTACCAGATTTATCATGTCCATCTATGCTCCTCTGCGGGAGTAGACTACCAGATTTACCGAACGAAGATGTGAACCTAGTCTTACCCAGCATTCTTAGAATCCTTAGCTACAGGTGGAAGTAATATCTAATATCATTGTATTTCTGGAGGCAATTTTGTAGGGATTTTTTTGCATTTTGGGGGGAAGTTTCAAAAGTATACCCTATATTTTTTTCTCCACAAATAAGATGGTGGACACAGGGCCGCTTCTAGCTTTTCTGCTGCCTGAGGCGAAAAATGAAATGGCGCCCCCTTCCCTTGCCCCCATCAGACCTCAGATCAGCGTCTTGTGCCCCCATCAGACCTCAGATCAGCGTCTTGTGCCCCCATCAGACCTTAGATCAGCGTCTTGTGCCCCCATCAGACCTCAGATCAGCGTCTTGTGCCCCCATCAGACCTTAGATCAGCGTCTTGTGCCCCCATCAGACCTTAGATCAGCGTCTTGTGCCCCCATCAGACCTCAGATCAGCATCTTGTGCCCCCATCAGACCTCAGATCAGCGTCTTGTGCCCCATCAGACCTCAGATCAGCGTCTTGTGCCCTCATCAGACCTCAGATCAGCGTCTTGTGCCCCCATCAGACCTCAGATCAACACATTGTGCCCCCATCAGACCTCAGATCAGCGTCTTGTGCCCCCATCAGACCTCAGATCAGCGTCTTGTGTCCCCATCAGACCTCAGATCAGCATCTGGTACCCCCATCAGACCTCAGAACAGGCATCTTGTGCCCCCATCAGACCTCAGATCAACACATTGTGCCCCATCAGACCTCAGATCAGCGTCTTGTGCCCCATCAGACCTCAGATCAGCGTCTTGTGCCCCCATCAGACCTCAGATAAGCGTCTTGTGCCCCATCAGACCTCAGATCAGCGTCTTGTGCCCCCATCAGACCTCAGATCAGCATCTTGTGCCCCATCAGACCTCAGATCAGCATCTTGTGCCTCCGTCAGACCTCAGATCAGCGTCTTGTGCCCCCATCAGACCTCAGATCAACACAATGTGCCCCCATCAGACCTCAGATCAGCGTCTTGTGCCCCATCAGACCTTAGATCAGCGTCTTGTGCCCCCATCAGACCTCAGATCAATGTCTTGTGCCCCCATCAGACCTCAGATCAGTGTCTTGTGCCTTCCTTGTGCCCCCCTCAGATCAGCGTCTTGTGCCTTGTGCTCCCTTCAGACGTCAGATCAACCCACCCAGCCACTTAAAAAAAACATTCTTACCTGTCCTGCGCTGCTGCTGCCCTCAGCTCCTGCGCTCCACTGTCTTCCCTTCCGGCGCGCACTATGACCTGACGCTGCGTCAGGTCATAGTGCGCGCCGGAAGGGAAGACAGTGGAGCGCGGAACCTGAGGGCAGCGGCAGCGCAGGACAGGTAAGTATGGTTTGTTTTTTTAAGTGGCTGGGTGGGCTGATCTGAGGTCTGAGGGGGGCACAAGAAGCTGATGGGGAGCGCAGCGCATCCACCAGCAGTGTTTAACTGCTGTGTGGATGCCGCCCCTCAGAATTACATAAAACTGCCGCCTGAGGCGAGATCCTCATCTCGCCTCATGGCAGAAGCGGCCCTGGGTGGACAGGTCGCCTGGTGTGGTGGCTAAGGCAAAGTTAATCAATTTCAGATAGGCTACAGTAATGTCATTACCTTGCTACCTCTTACCTCCATTCTGGTGCCCTGCTTGAAAGCAGGGAAGTATTTTGAAGAGGGCAGGAGGGTTTTCTAGTTCCAGAATTTTGTTTGACTTTCAGCCAATGTGTCACGGGGAGCTGGCGACGCGCCCCATCCTTGCTGCACCGTCAGTCTCCCGTACCTAGCTCCGGACAAGGTACGTGGCAGGAGTCCCCGTTCCCATGGAGATCAGGGGCGGGAATTACCCGACAGCATACGCTTCCTAGCGTACATTTGCCACTACTAGTGTACAGAAGGCGGAGCGAACTAGGCAGTATACGCTTCCTGGCGCTGTTGGCGGACGCCCACCCCTTAGTGACATACAGGTAGGGCAGGTAAGCGAGGGCGTGGATAGGCCTGTGCTCACCTGTGGAGAGTCAGTATCGGGATCATGTGACGCTGGCCACGTCACATGACCCACCTGTGGGCCTATTTAACAGGCAGCCTGCTGGCCACAGGTTGCCTGTGATTGGTCTTATTACCAGTACCTGAGATTGTGAACTGCTGTGACTATTGTGCTTTGACTTTGGCTTGTGAATTTGACTTCGTCCTCGTCTCATCCTGTTGTACTTCGTTACCTCTCGGTTTTGACCTCGGCTCGTGTTCTTGACTTTGCTCCTGTTTGTTCCCCTGGTTTTAGACGTGACTTCCTGGTTTGACTTCGGCTTGGCAACATTTTTATATTGTGTGTGTTCCCGTTGTTCCCCCTCCCTGTACGTCCCAGCACGTACCTAGGCTAGGGACTGTCAACAAGTTGTATGCCGTTGCCTAGGACGGGCCATGCAAGAAGGCAGGGTCAGTGGTGGGGTTGAGTTCAGGGCTGCACATACCATACTGTAAAACTTTATTACTGTAAAGTTTTGTTGGCAGTTGACAATCTATTACCTATGGAGCCAGAAAGGCCCTTTTTTTTTTTTAGGAGAAAGTGGAGGTCATACAGCATACATTTTTTACACTCTATGCTTTTTGAAAAATATGGAACAATGGGACTGAGAAAAGAGAGTACAAGATAAAGGTTGAGAAATCCTTTTATTCCACATTTAGAATCCAAATGGCTCCCTCAAGTTAAAGCAAGAAAAGGCAAGAATATAAATCAGGGTTATAGATTTCTTAGACTTTTTTTTTTTTAGATAGCCAATGGTAAATGATGATGTGATACAACATAGGACATGCATTGGTAATTTTTTTTTCTTGGCGCCGAAACTCCAAAAAGTATTTTTGAATTTTATCTTTTTTTTTGCGAAAGTAAAATACATTTGCTTCCAATGCAATTACAATTTCTGCAGCACACACACAATTTAATATTCATAACATAGAAATATAATCATAAATTTAGACATTTTATTTTACATCAAATACAACATCTCATTTAATAAAATACTTCAGTTCACTCCAAGCAATCAAAGGTTTCGACCATGTCTCCGAGGATACAATATTACTTGTATATTCTAACAAAGCACGGCTTAATTCACGGACATTGAATATTGCATACAGCCACCTAAGACACTTTCACACTGATATTATGTACACCACAGAGGTCATCAAATATTGCACTTCATGGCCCATGGACTCTCGGACGAGAGCTGTTTTTTTTTTTCATAATATAAAAATATATGTGTATATTTATAGGTCTCAAACATTTACTCATGCAACATTAAATACACTGAAGCTCAGAACTTTTCATTATACATAGCACAGGAGGATCACGCCGCTACAGGTTCATATGACACAATAGAGTTACAGTTTCGTAAGCACAAAAAAAATAAGAAAACAGCTACAGTATGGGCCCACCCTTGGTATTCCTCATATACAGATGTGTCTACCCTTTTCGTAGCTCAAATTTGGTTACAAAATCCAATTTAACACAGAAAAAATTCAATACAATTTTGGGAAATTTTTTTAAAGCTTGCCATTTTGCAGTACACATCGTGGAATATGTTGAGTCAAGAGGATTTCAAAATCTGGCAAGCTGTTCCAGCAGAGGAACGGCTTTCCTGAGTTTACCATATCCGGCACAGCCGGATAATGTTGGGAGGCGCCGGATCCCCATTTACTTCTTAGCTCATTATAGTAAATGGGAATGTGGCACTTCCCAGAATTATTGTGATATGCCAGATATGGTGAACTCGGGAAGAATGTTCCTCTGCTGGAACAGCCTGCCAGATTTCTAAACACTGGTGTGAATGTAGACCAAGGAAGGACACATCTGTATGTGTGGATAAAAAGTTCTAAAAATTAAGAGAAAATGAATCTCCACTGAATCTCCATCAATATGCACATTAGGTTGGCTTGATTGCAATGAGGAAGAGAAATGACTGCAAGACATCTCTGGCCTAGATTTTCCCTAAGGATATATATTGAAAAAATTTTAAATGCTATCCATCCACCCCCCTTCCCCGAAGTTTAGGGAAAGTTGAGCCCATTGGATTCTCAGCAGATGCTATCAAAATTCTTCAGATCCATTACAATAAATGGTTATATGTTTTCAGCCCTCGCGAGCTACTGTTGGAGAAAACTGCTATAGAGGCATTTTTTTATTGAATCTAAATTAAAATTTAAACTTATATTTTTAAATAAAAAAATAAAAGCAGAGCAGAGTTTCCAAAACCCTTCTAACATTACATGTAAATACGGGTGCACCTTCAATGCAATGTCCAGGTCAAATCTCTTTCCAAGTAAGTGCACTTGAGATTTCCACTGAGGTTCTCTTGCCCTGATAGAACGTCTTCTTATTGGCACAGTAGGTTAATATAATTGCCTCTATATGCTAATAGCTTATATTCTTCTACCTCCATGTAAAAAGGAGACATTTAGCCACCATTTTGTGCCTAAATCAAAGGAATTTATTAAAAGGGATCCCCAAGGCTCATTTACCCCAATACATGTGTAGCAGTTACCTGATAATCTTTTTCCTCACTGCTGGTTTTGTAATCTGTACGTTAATATCATTCTGTAATAGAAATCAATTCTCCATGTACTCAGTTACTGTTGGACCTGACATATTTATACATAGCAGTCTATCTGAGCAGGCAGAGCTGGGGAAGGTGGGAAGAAAGCAGCAGCCTGAACCATTGATGAGAGAGGAGGTGTGTCTCAGACTACCTCAAACTCTCAGTAGACTTTGAGGCTAACTCGTGGTCACAGATCACAGCTGGAACTGAGCTAAGGATCAGGCCAGCAGCAGGTAAGCATCACTTATTGGTCCTGATCTACAGATATTTTTGAAGCTCACATCTACACATCCTCTCTAAGTAAAGGAAGAGAAAATATTACCAGTCATCACTGATATTCCTTTCTGAGAGAAGTTAAAGATGTTGGCCCAAGTGGGATGCTGATGGCATATCACTAGGACATGCCATCAATGTCAGTTAGGCATGGTTCCCACAGCATGGAACCATTCCTGTTCTCCAGAATGGGGCCCCCGAAGTGAACAGAGAGCAGCTGTGCATGTGTCACCTTCTTCCATTCAATGCTATTGTAGTTCCGAAAATAGCAGAGTGCTGGGTTAACTATTTCTAGTTGCCTCTAGTTGTCTTCTAGTTGCTACGGTACTTCCTAATCAGCTGAGTGCGCTCGCTCAGCTATGTTCAGAACTCCTGCTGTGAATACAGGAACGGGTTTCCGAGGTGGGACCCACACCTATCGGACTTTGATGCCATCAATGTCTGAGATGGGCCAACTCCTTTAAACATTTCAGAGTATGTTCAGATAGAATTTTCCCATTTGAATTTGTGTGTATTCCACTCAAAACTCTGCATGGAATCCACTTAACCACCTAACTGTTTTCCCTGAGTCTAGCTCGGGCAGTGGGAAAACTAACTGGAGGGGGGAGGGCTGCTTTAGATGCTGCTTTCTCCTGAATGGCAGAAGCTAGAAACACGCACTGTTCTTGTTTGTAAGCTGACATTCCAGGCTTTCATACAAGACCAAAATGACAGCTAAAGTCCAAGAAATAGAGGAGAAATCACTGTTAGAAATCAAGTCTGGAATAATTGCGGGTGAAACCTGCTTTTACTTTCACTTTCAGCTGCATTCACAGCATCCCGATTTCTATCAATGATATCTTCTCCTGTACTGAACATATTGCTGTCAGCTTTCAAACAATGTCAGCTTTCAAACAAGACCAGTTTCATGTTTCTAGCTGCTACTATTCAGGCAGCATCTAAAGCAGCCCTCCCTCCTCCAGTTAGCTACTTTTCCCACTGCAGGAGCTGGACTCTGGCAAAACAGTTAGGTAGTTAAAATCTGTTTCCCATTCAATGGAAAATCCACGGCATTGTGTTTAAACAACCCAAAAAAACCCCTAAAAGCTCCATGTCCCCTTTTGACGCACTGAGTGGCCAAACATGGATTAGCTCCTACCCGAAGCAGTTATTAAATGCAAAAAGCACCAATCTGAAGGTCAGCCTTTGGATTTCTAAGGATGGAAAAATCTGCCATGTGCACATAAAATGAAACCATTATAACCCAGAATTCAACATTAGCAGCAGCATAAGAGAATGATAAGAGAAATAATTCATTATTGAATGTCGCATACATATTTCCTTATGGAATCTAAATTTCTAGTGTGCATCTATTATAGGATAATTGTACAAAAAGAGCAACATACATAAATACAGATAGAAGCAAACCACTTCAAATACATCAAAACAAGATTCTGAATACAGGAAATGAAATGACACACATTTTTTCAAGCGTACGTCTCTCAGGTCAAGTGTTTCTAACACATTTATATATATCTACACATGCAAGTGTACATTTTAATTAGAAATATACTATATAGGTACAACGAGTTCATTAATTACACTGAAATTACTTAGATTAGAACCAAGACTAAACCCTTTGCATAATATAAAAACCTACTAAAAACTGATTGAAAGTTCTATGTTAGTAAATGCTACAATGCTGCTTCTTTGTGAGACACATTTCTGAATCATTTTTTCCAGAATCTTCAGGAATGTAGCTACAGGAGGTGCCGCATATACTCTTGAGCTATAGTGCCTAAAGGAGCTCAACCACATAAGAATACACTAGTATTATAAATAACTCATGATAGATAAGGGACCCTGTTATGGATTTTTAATCAATATGGAAATCTGCGGCTTCTCCTGCCATCAGGAACATGAAGAGAAAAATTGCTCCCTTTGATACTCATTATGCAAACTACTGTCTTATATGTCATATGGGGTACTCGTCTATTCATCTTTTGGTGTTGCATCATTAGGAGAACTGGAATCCAGATAAAGGGATGTTATTGAAAGGATGGAGCACAATGTAGCACATAATGAAAGTCATGGTCTATTATTATGGAAGAATAGAGGCAGTAAGCACTGATAAGGCGGGTAGAGCTGTGGGCAATGAAACTATAGAAATGAGCTGCAACACTTTGGCTTTTTAGCTTCCCAATGACGTCTGTCATCAGAGTTCTTTATATGTTAAGAATGATTGAAATTTATTGGATCTGGCCATTAGATCCTAAGAATAGCATATTTTCTGAACCCAATAACTTTAAGTTCCTTGGGGGCAGGGACGTAACTACCATAGCGGCAGACCATGTGACTGCTATGGGGCCCAGGACAAGAGGGGGCCCAGTCTTAGTTGGGATTATCTCCTCTTCTACTGGAGGTGAAAACTTGGTCAGGACTCTACCCTCTAAAGCAGGCATCCCCAAACTGCTGCCCTCCAGCTGTTGTAAAACTACAACTCCCACCATGCCCTGCTGTAGGCTGATAGCTGTAAACTGTCTGGGCATGCTGGGAGTTGTAGTTTTGCAACATCTGGAGGGCCGCAGTTTGGGGATGCCTGCTCTAAAGAATCAACATTTAGCAAAGAGGCAGTGGGAAAAATGGCCCATGGGTCATTGAAAGAGGTTTAGGTGGGAACCCTTCTGTCCTGTGGGGGGGTCCTGGTTTGATCCTTGCTATGGGACCCTAACTTACTCTATGTATGCCACTGCTTGGGGGTATAGAGCAGGACATATCAGTGTCAGTAACACCATCTAGAAGTGAACTACTGGTGGGAAACATAAGATCCTCTATGGTTGTTACATCCTCGCTTTATATAAAACAGAATAAGAAAAAAAAAATAAAAATCTTAGCCTCTGAAGTTTGGTGTCCATCTTCTATAACAGCACCAGAAAACTAAACATCTGCATCTCCATTGAATCAGTGATCCAGATGGGTCACATTCACCCAAGGCATCTACTGCTAAGCAACTGCCTGAACCTATTAGGGCCACAGTGCTGACATAAAAATCTGACTCCCTGCAGAAGGAGGGGAAGCGTAGGGGGGAATATTACAATAGATTTACATTGTACATTTAACATTGTTGGTTTATTTTTCATTTTTGGCATGTTTATCCAAGAAAAAAATATCTATTTAGAGACGATAACATCTAGTTGTCAAGCAAAAGAAAACATAATTGTACAACCTACAGGGAAACACAGGGTATGGTTTTACTTACCAGCTGCCACCCGGCCAAGTCCCATGGTGAAGCAGCTGAAAGCCACACAGATGTACAAGTCTGCTTGGTTTTTAATTTAGAAATTCATTGTTAATTGAATATGGACTGCACAGTTTTTATGGGTAAATCTCAATTTACAATAACAGAGGTTGTCCACCCAGTGTCCACTGTGAAGGACCATACCCACAATGGTTTCACCTCATCATCATTAGAAGGGTTATGGCAGATTGGTATCTCAATTGTCCCCTGCCTGAGCCAAGATAAGCAGCTGTCACATTGACAACACAAAAGAAAGTCATGGCTCCAGTGATTTGACATTGGCTTCATGGCAACTTTCTGCTCTGTTCTTTCTGGGTTTTGAAGGCTCATCTAGTGAATGACTGGGACTCATCATACCCTTATATTTACCCACTGTGAAATTCATAAGGAAGTAAAGATAAAGCTATTTATTTAGCGATTAAAGTTGAACTTTTTTTGACCACTGTAATAAAAATTGGGTTCATTGGTCGTTTGGGCATTACTTGCTGGTCCTATCACATTTTCGTATCATGGTAAGGCATAGATGGCTGTAATAACCCTTATCTTTAATAATTACAAAAATGGATGCATTTCATTCAAATAATAGATACCTTTTAAGTATAGGTTTCTTATTTTCTTCACTTCTATAGCATGAGCTTCATCATGGAGTCTGTGCTAAATATATAGATCTACTGAGTCTAATATATTATAATGAATATAGTGTTTATATATTTATCATACAAAATGCTATGAGACAATATAAACTATGTCACTGAACAATTTCATAGTCTCTGGTCACTTTATACAGTAATTGCCGTTTCATTTATCAGACACACAATATCTATGATATAAGATGTATTTGCAACACTATTTTGTATATTAAAAACGAATTCTATATATAAATATAACCTAAATTTAATTAGATGACATCAGTATGGTGCAAATCAACCAAGTATGATTATTTGAAGTAACAGTTTCCAGAGCTTTAAGATGCTACATCTTCTTACCCTTACAAACTTCAGACACAAGATGCATACGTCATCTACTCTGTTAGAAAGTTCATATTTTACACAAGTATACTTGAAAGGATGCTCTCATCTAAAATAAAAATCCATCAGCCGTTCAGTGCATGGGCGTCAGTGGAGGAAAGTAGATGATCCAGCTTTCGATTGTCTGGTACAACATTTATATTTGAAACTTTACATTAAAAGCCGAACACAGCAAGCTTCTACCTACCTGATCTTCTTTGGATGTGAAGTTCATACAAGGAACAGGAACATCAAGTGCTGGAACATCTACAAATTGAAAATTGGCTAAAAGCTGAAGGATTAATGAAGACTGTCGCATCTGATGAACCCATATTGTAAGGGTGAAGGAGCTACTAGCTATTCTTGTTTTCACAGTAAAAATATATCTTCCAAAGATTTATAAAGATATAATTCATTTAGTTATTATAATGGCATGTGGAATATGTTAAGGTAGGCTCAAGCATTCAAGGGGTTGTTGCACAACCTCTCTTTGAAAGATAGCCAGAATACCGGGCTCACCATACACTGTAGTGCATGGCGGTTCTTCAAATCAATGGCTGACCATGTGGTATATGGATGGACTAGGTCCACCAGTGCAGTAGCCAATCAACGAGGTCTATATCAACATATGTACAAGTTGTAATCTAAAGCCACATATACTGTAGACACAGTGCTGACATGACATAAGAAGTGAAAAGTTGGGAACCAGAGCCTGAACCTCCTGCCACATGATGGTTGCAAATGGTGGCACCAGGAATGAGACACATTTTCATTTTTTTGAAATTACAGTGATCCCTCAAGATACAATGGCCTCAGGATACAATATTTTCAACATACAATGGTCTTCTCTGACCCATCATAAGTTGAAACCAGACTCAACATACAATGTCTCAGACTCAGATCCAACCAATCAAGGTCACTTCTCTGGTAAAATAACTGTATTAGTCACTAGTTATCAGCTATTCCTGACTGTTATATGTAAGGACTTGTGTTATCTGTCTTAGTTATCTGCTTATTTTTCTTAAATCTTAATTTTCTCCTATTTTGGATGACATTTTGGGGTTTTGGATCCGATTACTCAACTTACAATGGTTTCAACATACAATGGTTGTCCTGGAACCAATTAATATTGTAACTTGAGGGACCACTGTATACATCTATAAATTCCCCTAGCCTAATGGTTTATTTCACAAATTCTAAATCCTGTCTTTCACGCCTTGTTTCCAGAAATTTCCAGAAGATAGCTAGCTAACCAGAATCCTTCCTCACTCTATGGCACCCATAAAAGTGGCCGTAATGACAGGAGTAAGACTACAACCCTTGAAACAAATATGGATACTGACTTCTTCAATTTAAAGGTACATCAATGGTAATGAAATAAAATACAATCCTAAATATAATTCGGATTCTTTTAGCATATACCAGTATAATATACATATAAAATTAAAATATCAAAAGTCTCGAGGAGAACAGGACACTAGGGTAACATTCAGGAGAAAGTGCCATTCACTCTGGATATAATAGTTTTAGAAAAGCGCAAATGTCATAGATGTATCAACTCAACAAGAACAGTGAAGAACATGAAAATTATCAGAGCATAAAAAGCCATGGAACTTGCAAACAGCAGGAACATTTATTAGAAGGTCTTAGCCTCTAGGCCACCATTCATCAGCTGACCATACAAAACAAGCCATATTTCTTTTCTTTCTACACAGATACTTAGACAGTAGAAATGTGAAGTGTACAGACTACTTTTTTCTTAAATACTTATTGGCAATAGAACATACTGAAGATGCCGTGATGGTGACATTAACATCCACAGTTGGGCTGCTGTGGAGGGGGCTTGTCTGTCAGTCTTGTACTCTGCTTTGAAGCGGTGACGGCTGGATCCGTCTCTAAGTTCTCCGACATTTTGTCACAAATGATATCCACAAGGCGTTCGAAGGTCTGCTTCACATTGATGTTATCTTTAGCACTTGTTTCAAAAAACTCAAAACCTGAAACAGAAGAACAATTCATGAAGGTGCCGCAGAGGTGGAAGGGAAGTCTCCACCACAAGGGGTACATAAAGAGAAGATAATTTGGTCTGTAAATCCCTGGAAAATGTTAGGGTGTAATGTGGAAATCTAATGAAGAATATGACATCACACACTCTATGTTGTCAAAAAATATTCAGAGTTTTAGCATTTAGAGATGTTGTCTAAAGTGTTATTCCACTGGTATTTTGTTCCATCTAGAATATCCCACACAGTACTGGGCTCATCTCCCACTGTTTCAGGGGTTGTCAAACTGTAGGTGATGTACTGTATAAATGGTGGGCCTGCCCTCATGTGAAAAGACTTTGGATCAGAGTTAATAACCTTATTAACTCAGTAACAGGTTATAATATCCGAAAGGACCCTTGGGAGGCATTACTTGGCAAGAGAATCCTAAGAATCCCCCCACTCTCTGAACGGTTAATAGGTTTCCTTTACTTGGCCACTAAACAAATGATTGCATTGGCCTGGAAAAAAAACCCTCGATGGACTGAAGTGAAGCCTAGACTAGATTTTTACATGGTCAGCGAAAAATTGACCTCCATTTTGGCAGACATGATCAATTCTTAAAAACGTAGGCACCTTAGGTGGCATACGACCTTCCTGCTCCTCCTATCAGACCTCTGCTGTCTATTTAAGAATCTTCTGGTGTGCTTACCTTGAGTCGGGAGATCCCAATCCCCTTCCCTCCCCCCCATGGCTTCTCCGGCACCACCCCAATATGATTAAATAGTGGTAATGACAGGATACTGGCCTTAAAATACTGTAATGCTTTATGCCGACTTTCATTTCTACTACCTCAATTCTAGTTTGCTATTAGTTCATTGGCTGAGCCGTATGATGGAACATTGCAAACTGTAACTTACAATCAACCAAACACCACTCATGGTGCCTGCCATCTGACAGAAGCCCTCCCCCCTTCCCCATTAGTTTGTCTTTTGTCTACTTCTACTGCTCGTCACGTTTGTCGGTTATCCATCTTTCTTTTCATTATTATTCCTTAGTTAGCCATAATGACCATCTAAGATTGGCCACATAGTGGTAAGGGACCTTATGAACTGTTAGTGCTCACAAATTTCTCTCTGTTATACTCTGATGGACAGAATTGTTTTTACCACATATTACTAGTTTACGTTGTCATACTCTCTGTTGGCTCTTACTTATATAAAATTTTAAAATCTTCAAAAAAGATGTTTGTAGACAAAAAAAAATAAAAATTTGGACCTCTGATTCCTCTATTGACCTCCATTGATCAAAATGGTAGGGCTGATTGGCTCAATGAAACATCACAGTTCTTTTATGTGCTACCCTGACAGTTTTATGTGCCTCACACAGTGTCTCAGCCCATTCATTCTGCTGATCGGCGGGTGTCTAGGATTGACCCCTTACCACACATTACATAAGGCTAAAGATGTGCTGACAATGTATCAGTCCCTGAAAACCCTGTTAATATTAACCATGCATGCTATACACCTAAGTGTCTGGTTCATTTAAAGGGGTTGTCATAGTTATATAAAAACTCTGCCTAAATGGCCTAAAATGTTTTATTCTTTTGGGTTTTATCTTAAAGGGGTTATCCCACGAATAATGTAAAAAATGAAAATCAGACATCATATAGTACATGACAATACCTTTCTAATAAAGGTAGAACCAGCCCTGTACCTCACATGGATCCAGAGATCTCCACATTCATTGCTCTACTAGATTTATATCAAGCTGACAGCTCGGGGAGTGTCTTTTCTGCTGCAGCTAAGGGGCGTCTCTCAGCTCTCCCTATCACAGCTCAGGGGGCGTGTCTCAGCTCTCCCTATCACAGCTCAGGAGGCAGTTAAAAGTTGAAACTGAGCATGTGCGGCCTTCTCAGTGGCCAGGTCAAAAAAATAAGAAATTAAGTGGTCCTATACAGATACATTCTATTGGATAACTCAGTAGTAATACAAAATTTTTAATTACATGCATTTACAAAAGTATTCAGATCCAGGTGCTGGTTTGAAAACTGTAGAATATTTTTTGTGGGACAACCCCTTTAAAGGGAGCCTGTCACGCTGAACATGCAGTCTGACATGCCGGCAACATGACACAGAGCAGGAGGAGCTGAGTGAAATGATATATGAGATTGAGGAAAAAGATTCAACATAACCTGTAATCTCTTCATTTAGGAGTCCAGGGGGTGGTCCTACTTGAGATTGACAGCTATCTATGTATACACAGTTAAACGGGGAGTCTTGTCAATCACTGATAGGGCCACCCAGTGGACTCCTAAGCCCAAAATGAGCAGAGATTTAAATGAATAAATGAAAAGATATACTGAATCTCCTGCTATATAACATGCTGTCTGCTGCTCAGGAAGCATGTTCAACACGACAAGTGATATTCCAATCTTATAAAGTGATGCTTAGCATATCCAGCAACTTTTGATGATGGGGTCTGATGTTTGGGTATCCCCCTGATACTGTAAATGAAAGGGGCTCGGTATTGATGTAGTGCTGCCCTCCCTTCAATACTTCCCATCCGATTGTTTAGGTAACTGCAGCCAGTCCCATTCACTTTAATAGAACTGTGCTTAGCTTCCCTGCAAAGAGGGTGGTTGGGGCACTGCTGTGCAGGGTAAATCAGAAAAGGTGATGTATTTGGACCCCCAGATCGAACAGTTAATGCCAGCACTTTATAATACGGGAATACCCCTTTAACATGCAGCTTAACCTTTCTCATCTTGTCTTCTATCGCATATGCCTTTAGGCAAGCTGTAAATGTCATTTAGGATTTTTCAGCAGTGACCTTTTCTTTGTAACTCTCCCATATACCCGCAGGCAGAAATAAACAATTGGATGCACAGTCTCTCCCAGCTTTAAAAGACTGTAATTCTTTCACAATTTCCATAAGTCCTCATTGGTGGCTCCGAGGAGTTAGCATAAGAAGTGGAAGGCTTTTACACATGGCACCCACAGGCCAGACCAGCGAGACAGGACTGAGGATGACTGCTGTGTAGACAGGTTATTTCTTCAATATATGATCTGGGCACTGTATGGCAGTATTTAGCAGGTGCTCATGTTTTTGTACATGTGTTTGCGAGCTCATGGTCCATTCTGATTGCTTCTGTTTTAGGGTGATTTCACACGACCATGTGTATTCTACGGTCCGCAAAATATGGATCTTCAAAAATATAGATGGCGTCCGTGTTGCATCTGTTTTTTTACGGACCCATTGTAACAATGCCTATCCTTGTCCCCAAAATGGACAAGAATAGGACATGTTCTATCTTGTTGCGGGGCTACGGAACGGAAGCACAGATGCGGACTGCATGTTTAGCAGGACCCATTGAAATGCGGATGTGGACCAAAGATATGGTCATGTTAATAGGGCTTTATGCTGTTAAGAAAACAATTCTAATCAAATCAGGTTCAACCCGAATTTTGTAAAAATTTGAGTTGCATCTGAATCCAAATTTTTGATGATTCGATTTGGGCATATTTTGGAGAGAGAGACTCACAACCAGAAAATGAAAAATAAAAAATAAATGAATAAAGTAAAAAGTGAGAGACTAGAAAGCAAAAATAGTCCAAATTTGCAGGCCAATCGAATGAGGTATATCCAATTTGGACCCAAATTGAATGTAAACCGATTTGGCCAAATCAAATCTAATTTTGAGCGATTTAATCATCCCATAGTGGGTAAATATCTTTCATGATTAAACAAAGGTGGTTTGAAATCGAATATGTTAGGCTCTGCCACTCACCCAGTTGCTCTGCTAGATGCTTCCCTCTCTCTGCTGAAATCACTCGTTCATCTTCCATGTCACATTTATTAGCGACCAATATCACTTGTGCATTGTCCCATGAGTAGGTTTTGATTTGCGTTGACCTGAAATAACAAAATTGTGTTACTCATCTTGTTAAATTCAGGCATATTGTTTTCATAGACACATGAATGTGTGATCAGCAAATGACCTCACTCTTTATGTTTAAACAAAAAAGATAAATTCGTGCAGCTTTCGCACTGGCCACTATGTCTAATAATCGGCGCCACTTCTTGGTCTGTGCAGATAACTTTACTGCAGTTACCTGCTTAACTGTCATTCCAATCCTGCCTGTAATGATATCACCTCTGTGTATTGATAAGACCGGATCCACCATTCACTATAGGTAATTGTCACATCTTATCTATTCTTTCCTTGTACAATGACCTCTGCACAGATCACAGAGCATCTCTGAATGGATGTTCTGGAATTTTACCATAAACATGACGTACAACGTGTTATGAAAAAACAATCTCAGAGTCAGTTGGATATGTAAAAGTGTTCCAAAGTTATTACCACATAAATTGACACATATCAGATTTGCAAAATTAGGCTGGGCAGAAAGGGGGAAAGATTGCCTGACAATTTTTTTTAATTATTGCAGTGTACTACTTTTGAGCTAAAAATCATTTTATTATTTATTAAAAATGTTGAGCCCCTTTCTTTGTACAGCCTTGAGATTCTCTAGTAGCATGCTCTGTATTTTTAGCTCAACTGACAGACTTCTTATCTCTGCTCTCTAACATTATAAACCCTCATTATAGCTTACTTCTTATCTTAGTCATAAGAATGTGGGTTAAATAAGTGTGTATGATCTTTTAGCAATTTAGAGATAAGGTTTATTAGATGACCGGCACAAAGTGAAGGTGAAACCACCATTCACACAGTTAGAAAAACAGTTAATCCTTTGTGACAGAACAGCTCAATATTTTTAATCAAGGCCAACTGAAAAAAATATTTTTAGCCCAAAATTAGTAAAATGAAATCATAAAAAATTGCCTCTGAAGGTCTACACAGCCTTTAAAGTTTTAACTACATGCAATTACGTACCTTGTGTGCAAATATGTGGGTCTGGTTGTATTGTTTGGATATGAGTTGTGTGGAATAACAATAGATTTCTCCACCATTCTGAACATTTTATTAGAATCCATCTCATCTCTAAAAGTCATGGCTTGATATATCCAATAAGGTCAACAGTCCAACATTAATCATCATTAGACTTAATTTTCTGGAAGAACGTACAGCAATATTGAACTACCATGGCCAGCTTGGTGGCTCAGTGGTTAGCACGTATGCCTTGCAGCACTGGGATCCTAAGTTCAAATCTGACCAAGCACAACATCTGCATGGAGTCTTTATGTTCTCCCTGTATTTGTGGGTTTCCTCTCACACTCCAAAACATATTGATAGGGGACTAAGATTGTGATCTTCACTAAGAACAGCAAGTAATGATAGTATCTGTAAAGGTCCTTTTACACGGGCCGATTATCGGCCGAAAATTCGTTCCTAGGAACGCTAGTGCCGATAATCGGCCCGTGTAAAAGTGGCCCTAATCAGCCGACGAACGAGCAAAACGCTCGTTCGTCGGCTGATTGGATCTTTTGTAAAAACCAAAAGATCCGATCTGTCGGGCGCACATCGCCCTGTGTAAACAGGCGATGTGCGCCTGACAGCATGGAGCTTCCAGGCCGCACGAGCGATACAGCGGTCACTCGTGCGGCCCGGCGCTCGATTCATCGGGCCGTGTAAAGGCTCCCTGAACGAGCGCCGATGTCGCTGATCGGCGCTCGTTCAGGGAGACTTTATCGGCCCGTCTAAAAGGGCCTTAAGGTGCCGTGGAATATGTCAGTGATGGAAAAAATAAATGAAAATTTGATTACAGAAATGTTGTTCCAATGAACTAGTCATCAAGCTGTTGTATATATTCTGCAATGGTGATTAACAAAGTCTAAACTACTTGTTTGGTACAATTATCATGAACAGTCCTTATACTGGGTGAAAAAATGTCTACCTTTATAAGTTAATAGTTTTCAAAAAAAAAAATTAAAAAACTGCACGCTTCCATTTGTCATTGTCAGTGTGATAACCTGCTTATCTAGGCTCAGGCATTTCAATGGACTTTCAAATTATTACAAAACCTCCTGACAATTAGTGGAAACTGGCTTGTTTCATAACAACTGTCTATGGGCAAAGACTTTGAAATAACATATAATTTTATTCAAATCTGTCCCTTTCCCTTGGTGGTAATTCTTTAATGATATGTTTTGATGTTCTGCCCATCGGGGGACGTTCACTACAGTTTCTTAATGGCAGCTGAATTGTTTTGGTCGGTTTAAAGCCTCTTGAATAAGAATGGTGAGAACATGACATCTGCAACAAAGTCAATTATTCATGAGGTAGAAGCAAGGTACATTCGACACAGCGGAATATTGTAAACCGCCATGGAGAAGTCGGTGTATGTGGTAAGAGGGGGGTAATAATTGTGCTGCTCTGTGTGGTACTGATGCCTCTAACAAATTACACCTATTTCTCCATTGACACATCTGTAATTAAATGCTGGGCTTAATGTTAAAACTACTGAACTAATGGACAATAAAACGTGGATAGAAAGGGCCGGTGGTTGGTACAGTTAGTGTGTGTTTCACCTCGGAATATTTTAGTGCTGCCTGAGGGTTGAAATGATTGCAGGGACCATATGGTGCTTTACTGGCAATTTTACAGCTACTAAAACCATGTCAAATGTTTTACAAGCTCTAATAAGCATAAATCTTCTAGCCCTTTATGCTCAGTAATATCACTTGCATGTATAACGAGGCCGGCCAAATTTCAGTGTTTCAAGCTGAACTTATCTTGTGAAACGCAAACAGCAAGTGGTTGATTTCTATGAATTGCATGCTAAGCAACGGGGACGGTGAAAACAGCACCTGCAGGCAAGTCCTAACACCTTGGAGACCTCCTAGAGGTTTTCGGGTTCGGTGTTCGGGTTCTTGAGGAATTTCGTTATGGATTCCGTTATCACGGAATATAACAGAATTCTATGAAGGAATGCACCTTGGAAGCCTTTAAAAGGCGTTCCGTTTTGAATTCCGTCATAGTAGAAGTCAATGGGCAGCATAACGGATCCGTCTGCTTTCCGTTATGCAGGAATCCTGCCCATAGACTTCTATTATGACGGAATGCAAAACGGAACGCCTCTTAAAGGATTCCAAGGTGGATTCCTTCATAGAATTCTGTTATATTCCATGATTACTGAATTCCACCAGAACCCAAACCCCGAACCTGGAAACCTCTGGTTCGCTCATCTCTATCGACTAATGCTTTTAGGATTATTGGAAGATGAAATAACTGCTGTTACAGGACAATATGGTTTCCAGCAGTCCTATGACCACATACCTAGTAATTGGATATAGCATATAATGATATTATTCAGTGATATTCATCCATTGAGCTCTCAGTAGGCCCAGATTCCGTTGCGTCTCTTGTTAGCATTTCAAGGACAGGAAGGACATGTCGTAAAGCGGGTAGAGAAGCAGATGGACCATGTTTTCTTGGCCAGTAGATTGGAAGGTAGTTGGGTGGTCATAGGGTGGAGTCCGTGGAGGGGGCTGAAACACAGGAACCTATAGGTCATGTCAAGCTCTGTGGCTCTCTACCTGCCACTCCTGGTCAAACAGCATTTACCTCAGAATCAGGTTATATTGTGCATATATAGATATTTGTAGATGCATGAATCTCTATATGTACATGTACTAATGGTCAGGTACTGGATGTAAGTTGGTGTAGATCCAGTAGACCGTATATATTCGGAATCTGGAAATATTATATACACATTACTGGCCACAATTACTTAGTGTCCAGGGAGGGCAGGAAAGGAAGCCGATGTGTTTGGTGGTGTCCTCTACAGGGGCGTAGCTATAGGGGGTGCAGAGGTAGCAGTCGCTACCGGTCCCAGGAGCCTGAGGGGGCCCAAAAACCCTTGTGCCACATAAGAAGACATACAGAGCACTAAGGGAAGGGGGGGCCCAAGCTGAACTCTTGCACCAGGGCCCATGAGCCTTTAGCTACGCCCCTGGTCCTCTATGTAATGTCTTGTATCTGTATCTTCATGTAATATACATTGCTTTGTCACCTCAATGTTACCAGTAAAGTATTTTTATATATCAATATTTATGAGGGTTTATGTTACTCCTGGGGGTGTATGAAGGACTGGAGGGGGTGTAACAGAATAATGGGAAGGAATACAGAGATAGCTACAGTATAAACCTCTAATTTCCAATATACAAGTTCTCTTCATCAACTGCACAATAATTAAAGGGGTTCTCCAGGATTTTAATATTGATGGCTTTTCGTCAGGATAGGCATCAATATCTGATCATTGGAGTCCAACACCCAACAGACCCACCAATCAGCTGTTCATGAGTAGCTCTGCTGCTGAAAACCAGTGCTGGAACTACACAACTCCAATAACTGTGTAGTGGATGAAGCAGCTTCCATTGAAGTGAATGGTAACAGTGCTGCAGTTACCAGCTCTGACAACTACACAATAGACCGACTTGTGCAGTTCCAGTGCCGGAGCTACTGCAGGACAGCTAAGTGTGAAAAAATGTGTTCATTACAAACATATTTAATTAGAAAACTGTTGATCACATGGGCAATCATCATAGGGTTGCCATAACTGCGTGCACAACTCGTGAAAACAGTAGAGAAATTACCAGGGTTGCTCATTTTCATACCAATTATCACTTAAAGGGGTTGTCCGGGCTTTTACTATTGATGACCTATCCTTAGGATAGGTCATTAATATCAGATCGGTGGGGGTCCGATCAGCTGTATGAGGAGATGGTGAGTGCAGTGCGCACGTGCCGTCTCCCTTCTCTCTTCTGTCTGCTGCTGCAGTCTATGGTCTTTGCCAAAGACAGCAGCGGTGAACAGGAAGAGAGATGGCACATGCGCACTGCACACGCCATTTCCTCATTCAGGCATCATCCTTAAAGGGGATTTCCACCTGTTAGATATTGATGACCTAAACTCAGGATAAGTCATTAATATCAGATTGGTGGGGGTCCGGCACACAGCATCCCTGCAGACCAGCTGTTTGCGGTAGCCACCGGTGGTTGAACCATAACAATGGGTGGATCTGCTTGCAGAAGGCTCCATCCACTGTGTAGTGTCCATGCCGGCATACTGCAGCTCAGCTCCTATTCACTACACAGTAGACACAGTCTTCTGCTACATATATTATATTTACAACGCAATTACGTTTATGGCACTGGAGGCTAACAGCTGATCAATGGAGGTGCCAGGTGTTGGACGCCGAATGATCTGATATTGTTGATGGAGGATGGGTCATCAGTATCTAAAAGGTGGAAAACTCCTTTAAGGTTGAGGCCTTACACTGCCTGCATTGATAGAGCACAGCTAAGGAATTAGTTACATAAAGTGTATGGAGCTGGTGTTATGCTGCTGATTTATGAGGGAGGGTCTAAACTTCACCACAGACTATGGATATTATGGTAGAGCATGCACTATAGTAGTACCCCTCATGCCTACCCATTGGAGAAAAAAATCATGGAAAATAAAGCACTAAAACAATAGATGCAAACATAACATATGGAATAAGCCCTCACTTTGATATGATAAAATCTGAGACTCTCCGCCAATATATTTTCATCTGTGCCCGGCTACCCGCGACAAGGTGGTCTCAGCCAGACAGGTCCTACACTATGGAAAGTCAATTAACTACTTTCTCACAAGACATTATCTAACCTATTTCCATTTTCCGCAACTTCAGGTGACCTACCTAACCCCCTCCCACCACTAAATGCTAAATAGGCTATATACTGTACCTGTTCTCTCCTAAACTCACTAAACTGCCTATTCTGCTCTCTGGACACCTGGACACTCGCCTGTACACCCCACCAAACACATTATTCAGGTCATACACACCTACGCACATGATAGACTATAACCTACTGATGTGTCTACCTTACCCTTAGCTCTAATTTGGTTAAGGACTCCAATTGAGTATAATACCAATTGAATATAATATTGCAACATGCTAGCAAAACCCTTGACATGTTGCAACTCACTTCACAACCACTGGGTGGCCACACATAGACACATACATGATAGGTATCTCGTGATACAATATCGTGAATTCATATTGTTCTGAAAAGCTGGTCATCACACATATCAGGACATGTCCAGCCAAGAGTGAAAATGGAAACATCTGTATATACCCTACTGCTCTGGATGCCAATATGTTATTCAACACCCACTGCACAGCATGTAACCCACCTACTCCCAGTCTCCAGCAGACACCTAACATATCATATCTAACCTACCCTCCACACCAGATCACAGGAATTACATTTATTCTAACAAAAATAACTGTGTCTGTCTATCATCTTCTATTTGGAACATTTATAAATCACGCCAAGTTCTTGTGGATCTCTAGAAGATATTTCAGTTTCTTGTAAATTTAAATTATGAGTGGGCGAGGTCACTCACGGCACCCTACTGAGCACTGGTGCCCAATTACTTCTCTCTGCATTAGTGACCCCCTAACCAACAGAACAGTCTCCTTTGAGAACATAAAAGTCTCCATCCATTAAACACTAATGGATAATAGGGCATTAAAATCTCGGAAAGGAGGGCCATTCTGCAGACGCCGATCTAAAAGACAGTTTTTTTTTCTTGAAGGCCCACTAATTATAAGAATGAAATCATACATTACGACCTACAGAGGGAACTCAGTATCCGCTTGGAAATGTGACAGCTCTTTACGTAAACCTCGTAGCGAGAAATGATGGATTATTTGCGAAAAGCTGTTATGCAAATAGTTCATTACTGCAAAAGGAAATATCACAGGAGTCAGACGTGTATTTAAGGAGCGGAGGACAGAAACACTTATCCTTTATCTCCCTATTGTACTGTCCCGAAGGCTTGTCAAAATAGAAGAAATATTCTTCTATTGTAAAACCACTGCGGTATCTCTCATGAAAATGACTTCGAGAATTCATTTATCAAGACTGGTTTGTCTGCCTGTGATATATTGTCCCAATTTTCTGTCATGTCATTGACTAATTGAATTTTTTTGCAATTCTGAGTTATTTCTCTTTTAAAGAGGACAACTATTGAAGAAAAAAAATATATACACGTATATATAGCCATAGGACCTCCGTGACAGCCTTAGGACCCCCACGGTCCAGGCATGCGCATTGAGTGCTTGAAGCCAAGTTGTATACCTTGGATTTGACTGGTCACTGTACATACCTGGATCCTGGCCGCTGAAGGAGTGCTTCTGGCCAGGCGCTGACCTGCAGGATAGAAGGGGTGGGCTACAGAAGCGAGGCGATTATTCAGTGACTCAGCTCAGTGATGGAGACACCCCAGTGACTATACTAAGGCTACTTTCACACCGTCATCTTGTTCCGGAAGACTGTTCCAGCAGTACTACAGTGTACACCCATGTCCTGCCGGAAGTCCACCCGGCCCCATTCTCTATAATCATTCTGTGAGTGCAGCAGCCTTTTCTCCGTTTTTCCTAGGCCTGTGACATCACGATCATCTTTCTGCTTGAAAACCTGAGCGCCAATGCAAAATCTGTGGACCTCCAAATATAACACAGTATTTATATACTTACCAACATACTTACCAACATTTCTGCCCCATCCTGAGCTCTTACCAAGCTCTGCCTATAATGTCACCAGAGGTAAGGCAGCTATCCTATAAGCCAATGTTCGACCCTCTCTCCCCAAGGAGAGATAGTACCCTCAAATCCTGACTTAGGCCTCTCATCCAGTTAAGCCAGTACTCTCTGCTCTGCACCGTTGAGGGGCAATCATGTCTCAAGGTCTATTTAAAGGGTCAAACATTGACATATGGGATAGCTGCCTTACATCTGGTGGCATCAGAGGCAGAGCTTGTTAAGAGCTCATTTGCATCCCTTTCTTCCCAGAATTCCAGAGGAGCATGTAAGACCTATAAGTCTTCAAGGAGAGATAGTACCCCCCAAATGCCCCATCCAGGACATAACCCAAAACCACCAGACACACCCACTTCTGATTGGGATTTGCATAAGCCACACCCATTTTTGGGACACAGCATGACGAATATGCTGCGATTGTCTCTAAAGAATTCTAGACATATGTAAATATGTAAAACAGTTTTGGAGTTTTCTCAGGAGCCCTTTAATAAAGATATTTTAAAATACTAGACCTGCGAAGGAGCGTTTCCAAGGATCTGACAATTCTGAAATCCCATTTGGACATATGAATATGTATTTTATGTTAATAACGTTTATGAGGTGTGTGTATAAACAGATTTGGATGCATTAATGTGTGAGAGATGTGCTAACCAGTCTTCGACGAGAAGCAGACACAGACACAAAGACATTAGATTCTGGGAAAGACAAGCGCTGGTTCCCATGGAAACTGTCTTTCTCCATTTCATCAAAGAGGACGATGCCGAACACTGACCTGTGTATTTACTTTGTGTTACAAAATATTGGATCGGCAAAGCTTCCCTTCAAATGCTGGGAGAATCCCTCTCTCCTCTTTCGTCCTTATATTTGCCTAATTTGCATTCACACCTTCCTTGTGTACTGGCACATGCTTTTAGACAAAGTTTTACTAGATTGTGGACAATGATCAAAATACATTTTAGAAATAGTTTTTTTTGGACAAAAATAGTTCGTTTAATGAGTTTCATGAGCAGCAAAATTTAGCATTGACTGCATTCCTGGATCTGCAATGATAAGGCTAGTTTCACATCTGTGGCACGGAGCTCTGACCACTTGATCCGGCAGAGAATGCTGGGAATTGGCAGTGGTTTGTGTCCGCCTGATTCTCAGGATTTTTGCCAGAATGTGGCCGGATCTCTGCCGGACTCCATTATACTTAATGGGCCGGGCGGGCATTCTGTTTCTCTGCCGGAACAGCCACAGATGGGACACTAGCCTAACTGCACGCAGAAAGCTGAGATACACGGAACTCAAAATCTTACACTGTAGTACTGGTGGTTTGTTACCTGTGGACAATAGGGAAAGAAAATGGATGCCACTGTACGGCACCAGTCAGAGGCCTCCAGCACAGCCACTCTTCGGAAGGATGTCCCTCATATGTGTCCCACTGAGGCCATTAATGTGATGTAACCAAGCCCTAAATTTGATTAGGCTTAAAAGAGGTTGTTCCACCGGGGCGTATTACATCATAGGACAAGGGCTGTTTACCCAACCTGTGCCCCCTCCCTCCATTTTCCTCTGACCATCACCTTTCTGTGTTCTCTGTGTTCTGATCCATAGTTATTTTTTTCACACAGCCACGTCACAACCGTTCCCTAACCATATCCTATGTAACACCACTGATAACTCAATAATAACTCTCTGAGTACAGATATGTAGTAGATGTTATCTGCAGTCCTATGTAACATCACAGATAACACAATGATAACTCTCTGGGTACAGCTAATGTAGTAGATGTTACTAGCAGTCCTATGTAACACCACAGATAACACAGTGATAACTATCTGAGTACAGATAATGTAGTAGATGTTACCTGCAGTCCTATGTAACACCACAGATAACACAGTGATAACTCTCTAACATAGTAACATAGTAACATAGTTTACAAGGCCGAAAAAAGACATCTGTCCATCCAGTTCGGCCTGTTTTCCTATAAGTTGATCCAGAGGAAGGCAAAAAAAACCCTGTGAGGTAGAAGCCAGTTTTCCCCACTTTAGGGAAAAAAATTCCTTCCCGACTCCAATCAGGCAATCAGAATTACTCCCTGGATCAACGACCCCTCTCTAGTAACTATAACCTGTAATATTATTACCCTCCAAAAATACATCCAGGCCCCTCTTGAACTCTTTTAGTGAACTTACCATCACCACCTCCTCAGGCAGAGAGTTCCATAGTCTCACTGCTCTTACCGTAAAGAATCCTCTTCTATGTTTGTGTACAAACCTTCTTTCCTCCAGACGCAGAGGATGGCCCCTCGTCACAGTCACAGTCCTGGGGATAAATAGATCGTGGGAGAGATCTCTGTACTGACCTCTGATATATTTATACATAGTTATTAGATCTCCCATCAGTCGTCTTTTTTCTAAAGTGAATAAGCCTAATTTTGATAATCTTTCTGGGTACTGTAGTCCACCCATTCCAGTTATTACTTTAGTTGCCCTCCTCTGAACCCTCTCCAGCTCTGCTATGTCTGCCTTGTTCACAGGAGCCCAGAACTGTACACAGTACTCCATGTGTGGTCTGACTAGTGATTTGTAAAGTGGCAGGACTATGTTCTCATCACGGGCATCTATGCCTCTTTTGATGCAACCCATTATCTTATTGGCCTTGGCAGCAGCTGTCTGACACTGGTTTCTGCAGCTTAGATTTCTGTTCACTAAAATTCCTAGGTCCTTTTCTATGTCAGAGTTACCCAATATTTTACCATTCAGTATGTACTGGTGACTTGCATTATTCCTTCCCATATGCATAACTTTACATTTGTCAGTGTTAAACCTCATCTGCCACTTTTCTGACCAAGCCTCCAGTCTATCCAGATCCATCTGTAGCAGTGTACTGTCCTCTTCTGTGTTAATTACTTTACACAGTTTAGTGTCATCTGCAAAAATTGATATTTTACTGTGCAAGCCTTCTACAAGATCATTAATAAATATATTGAAGAGATTAGGGCCCAATACTGACCCCTGTGGTACCCCACTAGTTACAGTGACCCAATCTGAGTATGTACCATTAATAACCACCCTCTGTTTTCTATCACTGAGCCAGTTACTTACCCACATACAGACATTTTCTCCCAGGCCAAGCATTCTCATCTTATATACTAACCTTTTATGTGGTACAGTGTCAAATGCTTTGGAGAAGTCCAGATATACGACATCCATTGATTCGCTGCGGTCTAGTCTAGAACTTACCTCCTCATAGAAACTGATTAAATTGGTTTGACATGACCGATCCCTCATGAAGCCATGCTGATATGGAGTAATTTGCTTATTTTCATTGAGGTACTCCAAGATAGCATCTCTTAGAAAACCCTCAAACAGTTTACCCACGACAGATGTTAAACTTACCGGCCTATAGTTCCCGGGCTCTGTTTTTGGACCCTTTTGAATATTGGCACCACATTTGCTATGCGCCAATCCTGTGGAACACTCCCTGTCAGTATAGAGTCCTTAAATATCAGAAATAAGGGTCTGGCGATGACATTACTTAATTCTCTTAGGATACGGGGGTGTATGCCATCCGGTCCTGGCGATTTGTCTATTTTAGTCTTTTTAAGACGCAGCTCTACTTCTTCCTGGGTCAGACAGGGCACTTTTAATGGGGAATTTACTTTTATATTCTGCATTTCATCTGACAGTTTATTTTCCTCAGTGAATACAGTGGAAAAAAGATATTTAGTAGCTTCGCTTTCTCCTCATCGCTCTCTGCAACTCCCCCCTCATTACTCTGTAAGGGGCCGACACCTTCAGGTTTATACTTTTTACCATTTATATAATTAAAGAACATTTTAGGGTTAGTTTTACTTTCTTTGGCGATTAATCTCTCGGTCTCTAGTTTGGCTGTTTTTATTTGTCTTTTACATATTCTATTTTTTTCCTTGTAGTTTTTCAATGCTTCCTCGCTCCCCTCCTGTTTTAGTGATTTAAATGCTTTCTGTTTGTCATTTATTGCTTTCTTTACAGTTCTGTTTCTCCACATTGTTTTTTTCTTGTTCCTTAACCTTTTATTCCCATAAGGTATGTACCTCTCACAATTAGATATTAGGATGCTTTTAAAAATATCCCATTTGGTGGCTGTATTTTTATTTTTTGAGGACTTTGTCCCAGTTAGTTAGGCCTATGGCCTCTCTTAGTTGGCTAAATTTAGCTTTTTTGAAGTTAGGTATTTTTGTTCCTCCCTGAAGAAACGCTCTTTTGAATGACAATTGGAAGGTTATTATGTTATGGTCACTATTTCCCAGGTGTCCCCCGACCTGCACATCTGTTGTTCTGTCAGGTCTATTGGTTAATACTAAGTCCAGTATGGCCGTCCCTCTAGTCGGGTCCTGAACCAGTTGGGAAAGGTAATTGTCTTTGGTTATTTCCAAGAACCTGTTTCCTTTATGAGATGTACAGGTTTCAGTTTTCCAGTCTATATCTGGGTAGTTGAAATCCCCCATAATAACGACCTCATTATGATTTGCCACTTCGTCTATTTCGTTTAGAAGTAGATTTTCTGTGGCCTCTGATATATTAGGTGGTTTATAATAAACTCCTATTAGTATTTTATTATTGTTTTTGGCTCCATGTATTTCTACCCACAGTGACTCCACATCTTCATGTCCCTCATTTATATCTTCCCGCAGTGTGGGCTTTAGACAGGACTTTAGATAAAGGCAGACCCCTCCCCCTCTCCGGTTTTGGCGATCCTTTCTAAACAGACTGTAACCCTGTACGTTAACTGCCCAGTCATAGCTATCATCCAGCCATGTCTCAGTTATTCCCACTATGTCATAGTCCTCCTCACTCATCACTAATTCCAGTTCACCAATTTTATTAGTCAGGCTTCTGGCATTAGTGTACATACACTTAAGAGGTCTATGTATATTTTTACCCCCCTTTTTAAATTACTATTACCAGTGAAGTGAATATCCGGGGTTTTTGGGTTACTTTTGGTTGATGTTTTGCCCAATATTCTCCCTACATTCCTCACTAATCCCAACCCCCACTAACCCCCCACTCTCCCCGACTATGACCCACTCTCTATCTACACTATCTACCCCCTTATTAGTATGACCCCCCACCCTCCCTCCCCCCAGATCCTAGTTTAAAAGCTCCTCCAGCCGTCTAACCATTTTTTCCCCCAGGGCAGTTGCACCCTCCCCATTAAGGTGCAGCCCGTCCCTACTGTAGAGTCTGTAGCCGACAGAGAAGTCGGCCCAGTTCTCCATGAACCCAAACCCTTCCTTCCTGCACCAGCCTCTGAGCCACTTATTTAACTCCCTAATCTCCCGTTGTCTCTCTAGTGACGCTCGTGGCACTGGTAGTATTTCTGAAAACACTACCTTGGAGGTCCTGGACTTGAGCTTCTCTCCTAGTTCCCTAAAATCATTTTTAAGGACCTTCCATCTCCCCCTGACTTTGTCATTGGTGCCAATGTGTACCATGACCGCCGGGTCTTCCCCAGCCCCACCCAGCAATCTGTCAATCCGATCCGCGATATGCCGAACCCGAGCACCCGGGAGACAACACACTGTTCGGCATTCAACGGTCTCGGCGACAGATGACCCTGTCTGTCCGCCTAATTATAGAGTCCCCTACCACCAGCATCTGTCTGGCCTTTGCTGCTCTCCTTTTCCCATCCTTCCTGCAGCGGTCATCCTCCTGGTTCTAGGAGAAACAGCCTGCTGCAGTGTCGCTGGTCCTGGGCTTTCATCCCTAATATCAGCCAAACAGGCATATTTACTAGGGTGTTCCAGCTCAGGACTAGCCTCCCTGGCACTTTTCCCTCTACCCCTTCTTACTACATTTACCCAGCTGCTGACCTGATAGTCCTGCTCTTGCCCATCTCCTCCCTCCTCCTCTTCACTGACCCCAGCCAGTGCCTGCACTGTGAGGTCTAAGCCTCTCTCCAGGTGTTCAATGCCCCTAAGTATGCCAAGCTGCTTATTTAGATCCAAGATCTGGGCTTCCAAATATGCAACGTGATTGCATCTAGTGCAAATGTATTCACCCATGAATGGTTCTTCAAGGCATGCATACATTGCACAGGACACACACTTAGTAGCATTGTCCATGGAGCACCTGCTAGATGGGGATATACAGTACAGTACAGAAAAACAGTAAATATATGATTAGGGTTTGCTGTAGCTGGAGGACTACAAATCAAGTTAACACACAAGGAAAATCTCTCCCACCTTACTTTTTCCTCCTTGTCTTAAACTCCGGTTTTTTAACTCCACTTATACACAGCCCACTTACAAAGCAAGCCCAAAGTCAGAGAAAGTCTAAGTATAGATAATGTAGTAGATGTTATCTGCAGTCCTATGTAACACCACAGATAAGGCCTCTTTCACACGAACGTTGTGTTTTGCGGTCCGCAAATTGCGGATCCGCAAAAAAAACGGATGGCGTCCGTATGGCATCCGTATTTTTTGCGGATCCACTGTAACATTGCCTATCCTTGTCCGCAAAACGGACAAGAATAGGACATGCTCTATTTTTTTTGCGGGCCACGGAACGGAGCAACGGATGCGGACAGCACACGGTGTGCTGTCCGCATTTTTTGCGGGCCCATAGAAAATGAATGGGTCCGCATTTTTCATGTGAAAAATGCGGATCGGAGCCCGCAAAAACAACGTTCGTGTGAAAGAGGCCTAACACAGTGATAAATCTCTGAGTACAGATAACGTAGTAGATGTTATCTGCAGTCCTATGTAACACCGTAACACCACAGATAACACAGTGATAACTCTCTGAGTGCACATAATGTACAGTATTAGTACTCATTTTGATCTTTTTTCCATTACACTGTTCACTCTATAGGATAAACACTTTTATATTGTAATAGTTTGTGCATTTAGAGACTAGGCGATACTAATGATCTTTTTTTTATTATTTTTATGTAAAATTGGGAAAGGGGGAAAATTTAATATTTACATATTTTTGTATTTTTTTTTATTTTTAAAACCCTTTTCCCCCCTTTTTGTTACACTTATTTTTAGTCTTTTAACATGTGATTGTCTGATTGCTTAACCCATAAACCACAAAGATTTACCATTGCAGTCTATGGGAGAATTACTATATTCTTATCAAGCCTTGCCAGAAGGCCCAAGGTTACCATAGCAACTGAATGGCTCCCGCAATCTCATTGAGGTGGAGCCGTACGATCACTGGGAGCTGACTGCTCAGATGCTGTGGTGACAACAAAACAGATACCACCTTAGCCTTAAGTCTGAGTCAGTGCCTGAGTGTGTTGAAACAAGACTGCTAAAGGAGCCATTTCCAATCCTGTCACCCAGCATCAGCCAGTTTGTTCTCAAGGAACTCCAGTGAACCCCTGAGAGTGTGCAGCTGAAAGAAGGAGGGCCAGGATTTAATCTGTGAGGGTAACGCACGTTTACATCTAATAGAACACATAGCATTTGATTGGGTTTACAAGCCTCCGGCTCCCATTCATATCAGTTTGCTGCTTGTAGTGCTGCTTGGTGGAATCTGCACCTTGCTGTCAGGAATTGCAGAGTCATTTTGGATTTCTCTGGACATCCCTCAGCTGGCAACGTGTATAAGGAGCAGGTGCTATGATTAAGACTGCTACAGTCGGTTGAAACAGGTCAACAATGTACAGGAGGGGATGTGTTTTTTAATTGATTTACTGCAATACATTTTTGAATTTTATTTACACGGTGGATACTATTTCTTTTATTTCTGGATTGACTGGGTGTGCGCACACCTTGGATTCCTGCTGTGGTTTGGATTACTGACTCAAGTGAGTGTGCTGGACTTTCATGTATGGGTAAAAAAACACCTGAACTAAAAATGCCATCCACAACTAAAAAATTCCATAAAAAACACATGTGGTATGGCGTTTGTTTGGCGGCAAAAAAAATGCCAGGGCAAATTTGTGTGTACCAGGGCCCTTGCTGTTCTATTCCTAGAATTTGCAACATTATTTCCTGCTTTCCTAAATTTAGCCTAAAAAATGGTAATAACAGATGAGTGAAGTTTTGGAAAATTCGATTCGGTTGCTTCGCCGATTTTAAAAAAAAAAAAACCTCACTTCCTCACGAAGCGCATTTTTTTGTAAGTAGCAGGTGCAATGACAGGGAGATGCAATAGTGCCGCCCCCCATCATCGCACCACTCAGATGCTGCAGTCATACATGATCTCAACATCTTAAAGTAATAATACAGTGTAAAATTAACATATAAAAAATGAAATCATACTTACCACCTCCATTTGCTCGCGATCTCGTGCTGCCCAAGATGATGTCATCACAGCGGCCAGCATGGTGACGACATATGTCACCATGCACAAGATTTCGGCCGAGATCTTCAATCAAGATAGTGGCTGGCCCGTTGCGAGCAAATGGAGGAGGTAAGTATTTTTTTTGGTTTTTTTTTTACACTATTTCAGGTTAAATCAATTCGTTACCACAAAGCACGAGGAAATTTGGCTTTGTGGCGAATCTAATTTGTCCTGAAATTCAGATCGAATTCCACTTCGTTAGATTTGATTCGCACAACTGATTTGCTGATAAAGCAGGATTGATCCTGTCACTCAGCATCTATCTATCTATAGACATAACATGCCGCCATCGCACTGTGTTAATATGAAGAGAAGCACATGACAGGCGCTCTGTTTTATCACTTGTCACTCAGAGACCCAGCAAATAATAACATTTCCCACCAGACATTTTGGCATATGCTGGATGTACACGGTGTGCCAGGAAATAGTGTCACAACACAGGTGCCACATGAAACAAGAAGCACTCACCAGTCCTGCACTGCATTGAACGACTCCTCATTCGTGATGTCATACATTAAGATAAAACCCATTGCACCTCGGTAATAGGCTGTAGTAATGGTTCGGTATCTCTCCTGTCCGGCTGTGTCCTGAAATAACAAACATGCGGAGCCATATTAACATTTTATCTCTTTTATTAATAAAAATAATAATAATTTTGTCTGAAGTACAAACCCTAATGTCAAAGTGCTGATATCTGACCAGGTCAATATCAGAAACCCAGAGGCTGATCAAATTTCATGGTTCTACTAGATATTGAACCCTGGTTCTTCTGCATGTAAAGCACGGAGTACTTCCCCATAGTCATAATTTTGTTTCTTATCACATCCATTGAAACTGCTTTCGGGAGGTTGATGACCTATCCTCTGATCCATGGTGGTCATACTCTTGGGACACCTGCCGATCCTTTATTTGGGAGCTGTAGCACTACTGCAAGCGACCGGCCTTTTCTTTGTTTACCTTAGTCCTTCTTCCTCCATGTTGTCTATTTAGTAGCATTGGTGCTGAGTATTGCAGCTTTGTTCCTGCAATGCGAGTGTTATATATAGCTCCTTCAAACTGATCCATGGGGCTGCTGAGGGTCAGTCCTCACCAATCTGATACTGATGGCCATTAATCTCTGTAGCTTCTTGGGCCTAAGAAGAGGGAGGACAAGTCACAGCTTCCTCTCTCTTCTAGACTCCTTTCTAGACTGCTTTAAAACTAGGGGTGGGACCAGCCCACACCTAACCTCTTACAAGGGCTGACCCAGGATTGTTAACTCCGGGTGTGCTATCCATACCTGTTTATACTGGGTGCAATACATAGCATGACATAACATTACATAACATAATGAAATACACAATTTGCAGAAAATTCCATGCTCTGGGGTACTGTAAATGCCACATATATACAGCATATACAAGTATAGCCACAGAGCTGAATTTACCACTTCAAATACATCAGTCCTACAGCAACCCTCTTAAAAACATGACAACCGTGGTTAGATGAGGTATTAAAATTATCTTGGTGGGGTTCATACACATTACAGATACTTCGCCTGTGCTTGTACTTCCTATGACATGAACTGAGCTGTGATCATCCAGTGATATTAGGGTAAGATAGGCTGAAATCACACCTCACCTTGAAATAGGCTCGATTTTAGAGGGGTGTAATTTTGGTTTTGTCAAAACTATCCAGACTTGACTTTCAGTATAAAAATCACTGGCAAATGAATACAAAACTTTTTAGCTATGTTGTTAAAAGTAAATGACAGCAAAAAGCACGATAATAATAAAAATAATAAAACAAATTCTTCAGAAGACCTGAATACCACCTCATATGCATCTTTGACTCCTGATCCCCCCTTTCTTCCACCATAAACTAGTCACTACAGCAACTACGTTTCCCATTGTGCTTGTAACATCAAAACTGTTTAGTAAATCAAGGATAAAATAACATAACAGTTTAAAAAAAAATAATATGTTAAAACTATATCCCTAAGTGCGGATTTCTATAATTGTCTGTTTTCTGTACATATGCACTTCAAGAAAAAGGTCTGCAATCATATAACGTTCTTATAAATGTACATATGTAGCTGAGTGGAGAATGACATTTGGCACCATTCATCCTGAAATCACTGTGTTATCTTTGGTTTTACAGTACATACAGTAGAACTGTGCAGTACCACAGTCTTGGGTTGTATCGGCAAAGTATGGTTTGGTATATAATGTTTGAAATGTAAATTCTGTGTACTGCACGCTTAGATGTTCCAGCATAAGCCAGGCAAGGCCAGAGTTAACTAACCTAGCCCAGCCCTCTCTGGAACTCGGCTTGTGGGCTGGGTCCACCCCCTAGTTTCAGAAAATTTCAGTCAGAGTAGCTGTAGGAAGAAAGGAAGAAGTAGCAGTCTCCATGAGCTCCCCTCCTACACAGTCCAGCTCAAAACCCTGGAGCCTTGGTCACCTCCACGATCTCCAGGAGATGCAAGCAAGCAAGAACTAAAGGAGGAGGATTTGCATGGCTACAGCAATAGAGAGAGAAAGACATCAAGGTAACCCAGCTTAAGGTGGTCCAGACCCTGCTACTGCAGAGGGTTAACAAGTTAAGACACCCTATGCACTCCAGAATAGTGGACGCTACAGCCATGTTCCCAGACACAGAGACTTAAGCCAGAGGAGAAGTAATTAGAGGACTGTAGCTACAAACTGCTTAGCTCATGTTTGGACATCTGGGAGGAATTTGCACTGTGTACAGAAAACTGCTGGATGTACTGCTATTGAGCACAAGAGAGACTCTTGTTAAGTTTCATCTGGCCTGGTCTCTCACTCTCTTAACACCACATTCTGGCCAATGCCATTCTCGCCAATGCATTTCCAACATGTGCCCTGCCTAGCACCCACATGGACATTAACTCCAAGGGCATTCCCCAACTGCCATCAGGTAGGGAGCCCATGGCTACATGGAGTGTCCCGAGGGAACAAAGGGTGCCTCTATTCACTGCACTGACCCCAGGGAGTGATGAACTGAGGGAGTACACTGTGACACATCATCCTGAGGGCCACTACCACTTACATCCTCTGCTCCGACTCCTCAGGGGCTCACTGCAACTACAGGCAAACCAAGTACTTATGTTAAAAGATATCTGTCACCACATACAGTTATAGTAATCCAAGTTGTGTCATGTGTTCTCTGGACTCCTGATTCCAATGCTACCCCCCCCCCCCCCCATCCTGACCGGTGAGTGCAATCCTGAGAAAACATTGATTTTTTTTATATGCAGTTGAGCTGTTTGGTATAATGAGGTCATCACAGTTGCACCTCATTGCACCTAAAGCTCCAGACTTTATTTTGATCCCCCCTCCCCTCCAGCTTTGGATGACCGGACTAGGCAGGGGAGATGCACTCTGGCCTGGCCCTGTGTTCTCGCACATGTGCCAGCACTTTGGAAATCGGCACACAGGCAGTGCAGCCCACACTTTCCAGAGTTAAAGTCATGTTTACTTTGCAACCCTTGCAAGTCGCAGGACTGTACTGATCCCCGAAGCACGAGGGCATGTGTGAGAACACAGGGCCAGGCCAGATGTCAAGCAGCTCATTTGTATATCAAAAAATCCACAACTTCTCAGGAATACAGGTGCTGATTGGGATGGGAGAAAAGCTGTTCAGTTCAGGAAACCAGAGCACATCTGACACTTGACTTGGATAACTATGGAGGTGTGTGATGACATATCCTTTTAAAGGGGTATTTTGATTATATCAAGTTATTCAATATTCACAGGGGATGACTATTAGATCCAGGGCTGCATCTGCCATGAGGTGAGATGAGCATCTTGCCTCAGGCGGCTGGCTGATTTGCCTCTGAGTGTTGTCGTCAAGAGCATAACTACCATAGCGGGAGACCATGCGACCGCTATGGGGCCCAGGGCAAGAGGGGGCCCAGTTGGGATCATCCCCTCTTCTACTGGAGGTGAAAACTTGGTCAGGACTCTATCCTCTACTACAACTTTTAGCAAACGAGTCAATGGAATAAATGGCCCAAGTGTCACTGAAAGGGGTTTAGGCAGAAACCCTTCTGTCCTGTGTGTGGGGCCTGGTTTGATCCTTGCTATGAGGCCCTTACTTCTCTATGTATACCACTGGTCGTCGCTGCCATGTTTAACCACTGGCAGATGCCTCCTCTGTGCCTGGACTAGTGGCAACTCTTGACATTGATCAGGTAGTTCCCTGCCTCCATGTTCCAAGGGTGACATGCTCATTAGTTGCTGCTCTGCCCTCCTACACTATATCAGTGCAGCCAGCCTGTCTGTCAGGGTAGCTTTTACTAGTCTGATTTTAATTGGGCATTTCAATTTTTGCAGAAAAGCTAGAATTGGTCCTGATTAGATGACGGGGATAAAGCATGAATGGAGCAGCAAGGCACAGTTGGACCAACTGCGCCATTCCCAATGGTCAGACAACGACTGATTTAAATAACGGGATAAAACCGGAAGACTCCTTTAATTTGTGCCGTTGTGCAAAGCATAAATGATGCAGCCCAAAAAGACGTGCAACATATAACCCACCTTCGCCACACGGGAAAGGTTACTGTTCTCTTATATTGCTATATGGAGAGTAATGTATCCATTAAACACCTTGTTTCTCCTAATTTTCTATATTTTTATTCCATATTAGACAAGAATAATCCATATGACCAAGGCATTCAGTTGAGGGTGCTCTTGAACTGACGAAATGTGTGAGCATCTACATCTTTTGTATGCTACCTGTCAATCAAGTGGCTTGTGGAGATTAAGGGGCATTGAGGTGACATTTACACAGAATAGTACATGAGAACATGAACAAACACAAAGCTCAAGGGCTATTGAGCCTCACATTGAGCTGTCTCCCATTATATTCACACCCTTTCTGCACTGATACCGACAGCACAATGCAGTTCACTCACGCATTTCAGGTCACACCACATGGGACATCGACTATTTTCCACATTTTATGACAATGTGCTGATGCTTAGAATTATTCTACTGAATAAAATGTTACACTGGTGCCAAAGTAAGGCTGCAGCTCCATCCACACTCCAGGCTGCAGTCTCGCACCCACTAGGAGAAGGGACGGGTATCCCCTGTTCTGGTGTTTGGTGGGAATTCCAGTAGATAGGTCATTTATCTTTCTGGCAGGAATATCCCTTTAATGATAACACCATCCATTACGCTTCACATATAGACAATTACTTGTTCTGTCTCGGGTGAAAGTTTTTTATTATAGATAAGAAACACCATTGTACTTATGTAATAATGATCCCAATACATCTGATCATATTCTATTTAAGCTGTCTCCTTATTTTATTTATTTTATGCACTTATATAGCTCCACTATATTCTGCAGTGCTTTACAGACATTAGCATCCAACTGTCCCCAATGGGGCTCACAATCTAAGATCCCTACTAGTATGTCTTTGGAGTGTGGGAGGAAACCGGATTCTGCCCTAATGTAAATTTGGTAGGTTAGTAAGAAGTATGGAAACAAGTATGATTGCAGGATCATACTACACAGTGTTTGTTTGTAGTCTGTAACCGTGGGAACATAGGTCTGTCTGTTGGAGCTGTAGACAAAAAGGTTAGGAAATTGTTAAAAATATTTGCAAAGTTGCATTATTTTTCATTTTAAGATATGCTGGGATAATAAAAAAAAAAAATGTTTCCACACCCTATACACTTCCTGGCTACTCTGTACTTCAGCCTCCATATCTATCTATCTATCTTTTCCATGGTACTGCTTTTGGAGTTAGTTGCAGGGTCAGACGGAGATCGGTGCAGACCCCTGGACATTACCCATGCCAACTATAAAACCATATTGTAGTTGTTGATTGTTCCCTTTAACCATGGGACTTTGGGCACTAACTTAATGCCAAATCTTTAGTCCACCCTGATTAGTAGTGAGCTGCGCAGAGGTTCCCACTCATTAGCACTAAAGTGTTTGCTAACAACCCCCCCGTCCCCCATTCCACTTTTTGGGGGGAAGGAGCTAATGAGCAAATGCCACCTGTTTCACTTTTTCCACTTTTGGATGGAGGGTGGCAGAGGATACCAAATTGTGTATATGGGGATCCATTCTTATTACTGACTTCTCTTACCTGATCCAACAAGTTTGGGAAATGCTTGCATTTTGACATCCTCAATGCTGCAGGAGGAGTATACCACTAGGGGGAGGAAACTGGAGATTGGGTTTATACAGCTAGTATTGAGTTTAATGGGCCTGTAAAAAATCTGTATTCAGTCTGATCCCCTTAGAGGCAGCCTTGACCCTCAGAAATGTATGCTTCTAATCCTGCATGATAAGGTATGGAGCCATTATATTATTACATGATGATGTCACTTTAACCTCTATGTGCAACACTGTATAAAGATAATTTAATAAGTAAAAAATGCTTTACTTGCTTTAAATCACATAAATCCTCTAAAAACATTTTTTAAAACTATTCAGTCATACAGGATGAATGATGAATGTAAGGCCACGTTCACACTGCCCATTCAGGACTCTCAGGGTAATTGGCCCGAAAGCTGCAGGTGAAAGTTATTTTGGTTGACTGTGTGAATTATGCTCCATGTGATTATATAAGTCGAGGTGACGGCGGGGGGCTTTCAGGATCGTTATGACATTCACACTAGTCTTCACAAGCTTGCTGTGCACTTTCTATTTATAGGGATATCTGACACTTGTATTGGGTATGGCAGGAGCACAGTGGCTTCCAATTATCCGGTTGCTCTTTGTAAGAGCTGCTATACATCTAAAAAATACTGGGACCAAACGAGAGACTGTCACATTTCAGAAAATCTCTTACAATATAACAAAGTGCTTTAGTCTTCTGCATGCAAAGGCATCAAGTCCTGTATTGGGTACATGAGTTCAGACTAGTGGGCTACCTTTAAATTGCATCTAGTTTTGTATGTATGTGCACTTAAAGGGGTATTCCAGTTACATTAGGTTATCCCAACATGGATAGGGGATAGTGATTAGATTGGCGGGGGTCCCACCGATCCCAAGAACAGGGGCCCCGTACAGAATGGAGAGCTGGTAGGACCCCCACCGACCTAACAGTTATCCCCTATACCCTATTCTGTTACAGTTACCAGGGTACCCCTTTAAGGCTCCATTCACACGTCCTGTTTTTCTTTCCTGATTCGATCCTGATCCTGATCTGGATCCATTCATTTCAATGGGTCCTGAAAAAATCAGGATCGAATCAGGAAAGAAAAACAGGGCGTGTGAATGGAGCCTAAGGTGGCATAGGGGGTTCTGTGTCCAAATCTAATTATAAAGTTTAATAATAAAATCTATTTCTGCAGCTTAAACTGGAATACCTGTAAAACTGTAAAATATATTTAATACCTCTTTACACAGGGCTGTGTTCACATTTGAGTCAGGGGTTTTGAGGCCATAGATTCCGTCATAAATGTGCTGTTCTGTCCTGATAGAAACCCAGTGGACTCCATTATAGTCAATGGGATCTATCCTGTCTGTCCTGTGATGGAACTGACGCTTTCTTATTTTCATTGTTCTGCATTTATAACAAATCAGAACACTGGACAATTGAAACTACATTCCCCACAATCCCTAGCTTTCCTGCTGTGAGTGTTGATGATTACTGATTGGCTGCTTGATATTCCAGTCCAGACACGTCCCCCCCTCTTCTCAGTCATCAGCAGCACTCTGACACTTAGCTAGAGAACTGGTAGCAGCACACTGAGCATGCTTGACCTAACAAAGGCTCAGAACTACAGGTCAATGCCATGGTAACTTATGAGGAAACACAGTGGGTAGCAGAGGAAGAAAACTACTTTTATAACTACTGGATGGTAAATATGTGATTTACATCATATTATTGATGATGAATTAGTCTTATAATTAGTCTTATGAATAAGAAGCTATATTTATGGTAACCGGAATACCCCGTTAAGAAACAAAGCCGATCTACAAGAAGATTAGAAATATACTTGTGGTACTTGGAAGGAAATATTGGGCAATTTAATTGTTTTATTATATTTCGAAATTGCACAAAAATGTAGAAAATTAAATCATAATGAAAACGATATATTTTTTATTTCATTTAAAATAAAGAAAACACGCTTAAAACCGGTCTGATCCCCCTTTTATAATGAAGAACTTAATGTCGCTGGTTGAACTGATTGTGATCTCCGAGCTTTGTAGCAATATTAATTTACTTATCTATGAAGAAAGGTCACTCAGACGGGAGGCCGACTGATAGCAGCGAGACACACAGCCGTGATAAGGAGCCGAGATACATGGTCCTAACAGGGCAACACAGGAAGCCCAAATGGTTATTGTCATGGTAACATAAATCTCATAGGCACGGAAGAAATGGCAGCGGCGAGGGAATTTAGGGCGCAACATTTCTCATTGATGGAGTTATTAAATAAACAGATAAATATGACCTTGGATTAAGATGGAAGTTGAGTGCCGAGTAAATATGGGACTCTCCAATATGTCGGTATAAAATATGTATATATATATGTATATACAATATATTGTACACATATATATTATATATATATATATATATATATATATATAGAGAGAGAGAGAGAGAGAGAGAGGGGGGCAAATGCTTAAAGGGGTTATCCCCCTGGCCTCCACTTACACTACCCCGCTCCCTGCCCCCTGCACCACTCCTGGTCCCCGCACCGCTGCTGCTGCTTCTCCCCGTGCCCGGAAGAAAACCTCCGGTGTCAGGGAGGGGGGATGTTGCCAATGGGAGGCAGGGACGGGGACGAGCCTCCCTAGCATCGCGGGTGACGCTAGGGAGGCTCGTCCCCGTCCCCGCCTGCCATTGGCTGCTCCCCCCTGAAACCGGATGTTTTCATCCGGGCACGGAGAGAAGCAGCAGTAGCGGTGCGGGGACCAGGAGTGGCGGAGGGAGCAGAGTAAGTATATTCAGCGTTGGGGGGGGGGGGAAGCATATAATATAGCATATTTTTTTAGGATTGGATAACCCCTTTAACTCTTTCCTGCACCTTGACGTAATAGTATGTCAAGTTCCTTAGGTAGTTAGTGCACCTTGTTGTATTATTATGTCAAGGTGATCATGTTGGTACCGCCACTGGCAAGAGGACGGCTTATAATACATAATTACAGGAATCGGAGAAACTGCTAATCCCAACAGTTAAAAGGGGTTTTCCAGGTGTTTAATATTGATGGCCTTTTCTCAGTATAGGTCATCAATATCTGATCAGAGCAATTCTACACCTGGAACCCCTGCTCATCTGATGTCTGAAGAGGCTGCAATGCTTCATGCAAATTACCAAGCACAGCGCCATCGACTGGATAATGGCTGGGCCTGGTATTGCATCACTTGAATTGGATTGAGCTGTGTCTAGGCCATGTAACTGATGAATGTGATGTCACTGGCCTAGGAAGAGTTCTCAGAGCTTGTGGAGTGCTGCAGCCTCTTCAAACAGCTGATCGGCAGGGGTGCCAGGAGTCCAACCCTTCAGATATTGATGACCTATCCTGAGGATAGGTCATTTGTATCTTTTCACTGCACAATGCCTCTAATGGAGACAGCAATGCAGCCACCTCTACTTTCGTTTTCCATCCGGATGCTGCATCCATCAGTTGCTTCATTAGTTTGGGACACATGTAAGGGCACTCTCTTTGCATCAGACATTCATGGCATATCCTGTGGAGCCATGGCGGAGGGGGGCCCATGCCGGGAACTGCAAATTGCGGTCAGCAATGCACAGAACCACTGTATGCGGATGCAGGACCCATTCACTTGAATGGGGTCTGCCATCCACATCCGGCAGTCCACACCATAAAAATGTGCTTCTGTGGGGTTCTGTGCCTCCGTTCTACACCCATTGAAGTGAATGGGCCTGCATCCGTAATATGGTGCACAAACGGCCGGTGCCCGTATATTACGGACCTGCTGTTTGCAGGCCACAGTACAAACATGGCCAGCACACATTTGCATGCATGAGCCCTTAAGGTTGTGCCACCTTACAATGTTCATCTGTAATACCCCAGCACTGCACTCTGTCCTTCATATTGTGCATTGATAATATTGTTATGAAACCCTTATGTTCATGTACTGTGCCTGGTTCACCAGCAGGTGGCAGAGTGTATGGCAGAGCTATCTTTAGACAGGATGGAACTAACCATTCCAATCTCCACCTTTTGGGCAAAAGTGGGCCAGTCCCATTTCCTACCCAAGAGAGGGGCAACAAGAAGAGCCTAGTCAGAGTAAGCTAGGGCAGACGTGCCCATGATGTAGCAGTGAGGGGAAGGTTTCCCTGCAGCAGGAGTCTCTCCAGAGGGAAGTAGCTCATAGAGCACTCTGACTCCTTGCAGATTTACCAACAGAGTACTACAAGGGGGTCAACAGCCAAAGGCACCCCACTCCGGAGATATCAGAACAGTCCTAAAGTCCAGCTACCAGACTAAAGCCAAGTTTAGCACAGCAGAGAGGGAAAGCAGAGTTATCAAGTTTTCTATGGTGGAACCAAGAGAAAGATGGAATATTGTCTGGATACAGGTTATGCAAGTAAAGTTGTTGAACTTTATCAAGGTCTGGACGATTTATTCTCCACCTCCACTATTACTCATCCCCTTTATTGCTTCGGAGTCAAGCCATGGGGAGCGATGGTATCCAGGTAGGAGCACCGTGACACACACAGAAAACTGTTGGGGCCGCAGCACACCACTCGTCATTTCTATAAACGTGGGACACGATGGGCCCTGGGGGGCGGAACGTTGCACATCTAAGACCACAGATTCCACATTCAGCTTCCTCCTGCTCTACTGTTCCTATTTCCTCCCCTCAACTGTCCCCAACTCAAACCAAAAAAACTAACATGCTCCAAATTGTATAACATCCCCCATGTTATCTCAAGTCTCATGTCTGCCTCCCAGGGAGCCCCCGATCCCTGCAGTCGCCAGCCTACTCAGTGGCTTTTTCTTTATGTCTTTCTATCCGTCCATATAGAGAAAGTATTTCATATTGGCAATAACTTCCTCTAAGGTCGGAAGAGTAGGTTGCAGCCAGTGTCTCAATATGCATTTCTTAACTACTAATAAAAACAAGTGTATTCCCTTTGTTCCCACTTTATTCGAGGAATCGACATTGAGATCTCTAGGGATGTTGCTTTGGACGGACTTCCAATCCCCACACTTCTCTAAGGTATTTCAAAGATTTTAACATACTAACAAATGTGACCCTAAAGTATTAAGTCAGATTTGTAGTCCGTGTCAAGGTAAGTACCACTCTGATACATAGTAAATAGGTACCCTACTATATTAAAATGACTTTCCATGCAGATCTCTAAATACCAGAAGATATTGATCACGTAATGAAGTTAGACATAAATGTGTAATGAAATCTGCCAACCAAGGCTCTTAAGAAAATGATGATTGCACCCGGTGAGTAGACAGAAATTATTCTGGTGTGCGCTGCTAATTAATTAGAATTAGAACTACTAGAATAAGGAGATTTTGTAATTAGACATCCGACTGACGTGAGAACCTCAGGCAAAAACTGCTAAATAATCTTTCTGGATATTACCTTAGTAAAAAGTACTTAATTAATCCCAGTGTTCAACAAAATGGTGCCTGATTGGGATGTGCCATTTATGCAATGTCTTCCATCTGCAAGTTAATGCCTAGAAGGAATATGGAATGGGCATAGATTTTAAATGTTCAAATTCAGTGGTATCAACGATTCTAGGGGCCTAGGCTACAGCCCACCTATACCTTCCTGCGAACTCCAATTTCTAACTAAGCAAATTCAATACATAATTGCCCGATGCTAGCAAAACACATAAAAAAAACACTGGGAGGCCACACATAGACGTAATCTTCTTTACATTTTTTTTATGTTTTTTTGCAGCTGGTATACTTTTTAAAATGATGTCCTCTTTCCATAACAGTCTTTTTGATAATGGGGATGTCTGATCAGCGGGGGATAGGCTAGTGGAATACATCACCCAGAGGTCAGTGGGATTACCAGAACTGAACAAATTTTTGAACAGGCCCCCCCCCCAGGTCCCCTTAATTGAGACCTCAGAATGGACAAAAAAGAAATAGTCACCTCTCTTCTCCTCCTATGGGCACCTCCGTTCTTCGTGCAGCACTGTGTCTAGGCACGCACTACACTGTGGCTTGTGTCAGGTTATAGTGCGCTTCTACGCACACTACATGCCGTACTGAAGCTGTGTGCTACCAGGACTTAGTGCTGTGCAGGTGCCTGGAGAAGAAGAAGAGGGAGCAGCGAGTAATACAGTGTTAGGACTAGCTGCACTATACTCTCCGCTCCCTGGACCCTGAAAATAAATCCATTTGTCCTCGTCCTGGGCCCCTTCCTGAGTTTGAGCACCATAGCAGCCGATTCCCCTGCTTCCATGACAGCTAACACCCCACCCAATGATCACTATGAGCCGGCCATGGAGTGGCTGCTTTGCCTTTTTCTGATCTGTATATATAGCACTCACTGAGCACTGTGTTCAGTATAAATCACTGAAGAAGGTAGGGATTGTAAAAAAAAAAAAAAAATTCCTGCCTTCTCTATGGGGGCCTGCTATCACTGACAGCAGGCTCCCCGCTCCCGCAACTGCACAATTAGTTGTTGGATGTTTAAAATCTATGGGCAGACCAGAAGTGGTTAAATATATTCTACATTCCAAATTGATAGAATCTATGCATTTAAAGGGTTTTCCAAGACTTTTAGGGTCCATTCACATGGCTGTATTTCTGTGTTTGCATCCGTTCCACAATTTTGCGGAACAGGTGCGGACCCATTCATTTCAATGGGGCGGCAAAAGATGCGGACAACGTGTTTTGCAGTCGTGTAAATGCTCCCTTATACTGATCATCTATCCTCTTGATAGGTCATCGGTGGGGGTCTGACACCTGGGACCCCCCGCTGATCAGCTATTTGAGAAGGCAGTGACACTTGCAGTAGCGCTGCAGTCTTCTCGCAGGTTAGCCTAGGACATGTGACATCAAATTCATCGGCATCGGTCACATGACCTAGGCACAGCTCAGCCCCACTAAAGTGAAGGAGGCCCGAATGCAATACCAAGCACAACCACTATACAATGTACAGTGCTGTGCTTGGTGAGCTGAGAGAAGGACACGGCGAGCGCCAGTGGCTTCTCAAACAGCCGATCAGTGGGGGTCCCGGGTATCAGACCCCCCACCGATCAGATACTGATGACCTACCCAGAGGTCATCAGTATAAAAGTCTTGGAAAACCTGTTTAAACACTATGATTGTTTCCTAAGTTCAGATTTGATTTGTAAAAGGTCGTGTAACGTTTTATTCCATGTGCATTAGACATTGTAAAGGTCGATGTAATTGTTTCGTTTTTCTTTCTATTCTAGGAACATAATCCGTAATTTTCGAGCAAGTGTTTTGAAGAGACATCAGCAACAAAAGGAGAAACTTCGAGTCTGACCTTTACCAAGAGGAACAGAAGTGTTTCTATGGCAACTACACAAGAAAGTGCCCACAATGCTCTCCTCCGTTCCAGTAATAATATCATAAAACCTGGCCAATCAGATATCATATATTCCTAAAAATAAATCTATGCAATGTTCATCACTATTGTACAAGACTCTGACCAAGTAATAAAAAGAATGGGAAAGAAAAGTAAAGAGAATGAACACATGTTTTATACCAATTAACAGTCCTCATTTATCAAAACTGTCCTTCTTGCCCATAACAATCAGGGCCCAGCTTTCATTTCCTAATATCCGCAGTTCCAGGACAATATTTGTTAACGACAGTTTTAATTTTTCTTCCTTGCCTTTCAAGAACCATAACCATAACTTGTATACTTTTCTGTTGACATAGCCGAGGACTTGATTTTTTGCAGGACTAATTGTACTTTTTAATGGCACCGCTTAGTGTTCCGTATATGTTGAGGGGAAAAAAAATGCAATTCCACCATTGTTGTTTTTTTGGATTTATGGGGTCCTTTATCAAACTGGTGTAAGGCCTCTCACACACGACCGTGTTTCACGGCCCGACACGGGGGGGCCCGTATCGGGCCGTGAAACACGGTCGTGTGTGAGAGGCCTAAAATAGAGTTGGCTTAGTTGCCCATGGCAACCAATCAGATTCCACCTTTCATTTTCCAAAGGAGCTGTCCAAAATGAAAGGTAGAATCAGATTGGTTGTTATGGGCAACTAAGCCAGTTCTACTTTATACCAGTTTGATAAATGACCCCATTAGTTTTTACATTGTTCACTATGCAAAAAATGGACATGAGAATCTTATTCTGCAGGTCAGAATAATGGCAATGGCGATATCAAAGTTATATGGTTTTAATTATGTTTAACATTTAAAAAAATAAATAAATAAAAAACTTTTTTTTTTTTTTTTTTTTTAAATTGCTTTGTGTCTCAATATTCAGACACCCATAACTAGTTTAATTTTCCATTGATATTTCTAAGGACTAATTTTTTGCAGGGTTAGCTGTAGTTTTAATTGGATTTTTTCTTGAAACAACTACTGTCCATGTTTTCTATTATGGGGTCCCAAAAACTTGGTTGGGTGATAAATGTATTATAACATTAAGGCTACATTCACACGTCCGTTTAAAACATCCGCAATCTATCCGCATCCGTTCCGCAATTGCGGACGGTTTTTGCGGATATTTTGCGGATCCATTCATTTCAATGGGTCCTGATAATCTGCGGACATTGCACCGTATGTTGTCTGCATCCGTTAATCTGTTCCGTTCCGTTTTGCGGATCCGCAAACAGAAATCCTCCTATCCTACTTTTCTCCCGAATTGCGGTCCGTAGCACAATGAAAGTCTATGGATTCGCAAAAAATGCGGAAGACATGCGGAAAGGCATCCGCATGTCATCCGTATTTGCGGATTCCGTTCCAGGAGGGGTGAAAAAAAAAGATGTTATTCATCCTTCTGTTTTTTTGCGGATCCGCAAAAAACGGATGACATATGGATACATCCTTTCCGTTTTTTTTACGGAAAAACGGAACGGATGTCCTGGAAAAACGGAGTTTTTTGCGGAACAACGGATCCGCAAAAAACTGACCATTTTCCAGGATGTGCACACATATGGACGTGTGAATGTAGCCTAACCATATGGCTTCACAAAATGAACCCATAGCAATCCAATGATTGACTGTTTTTTAGAGAAGGGGTTGCCTTGATGAGAGGACCCTTTATGTTAATGGAGTCTTTTTGGCCCATTGTCTTTCAATGAGCCCTCATAGCCAGTTACAGGCCGCCAATTACAATAAAGGATTTTAAACGCAAGAACTATCTACCAAGACTAAAGGACCACATGAGAGAAAAGAAAGGACACGTGAGAGTTATGCATCTCTATTTAGATGTATTCGGGTTGTCGGGGCCTTGGCTAGATAACCCTTTTAATATCAACCCTGCATTTTAATTGCAGTTACTAGTTTACTTTTATTTGAGTATTTTCCAGTGTGGGGAATTAATGTAATTTTTGCAGCATGTTTTTTTTTGTTTTTTTTTTTTTGGTGGTGGGGGGGGGGGTCGGAGTGTTGTGTTATATAAAAAATATAAAAAATGACTGGAAACCATTTTTCTGTCATTTTTGAAAATTAGGCAGAAACAATTTACTATTGTGAGTGCACCTAGATTTTGACATAAATTGTTCTAAAAGTTGCATAATTTAGTACATCTCGACTTAGAGAAGGTATTTGTGCTTAAGCCTTAAGAGGACAAAATTAGTTAGATCAGAAGCATTCAGTGTAGAGACAGTGGATGTCTAGACAGTGTAGTGTGCTGAGGCAGCAGAACACAGCCCTGAAGCTTAACATCAGCCAAAGTGGAGAAAGAAAACATTGAAAAGCATTACAATGTTGAGAGGAGGTGCAAGTAGAAGCTCTGTGGAGATAAACTGCTTAAAAGAGAAGCTTATGGACTCCATAACAGACACTGGCAGGAAAGTGAAAGGCTTCTGGCACTGGACAAGCATAAAAAAGGCAGAATCCGGATATGCCTACTATACTACCTCCCCCGGGTAAACCTGTAGTAACATTAACTGTGAGTACAGCAGCCTGTGAAAAAGGTGCAGAATGTACAGGGTGGGCCATTTATATGGATACACCTAAATAAAATGGGAATGGTTGGTGATATTAACTTCCTATTTATGGCACATTAGTATATGGGAGAGGGAATTTTGAATTCGGCCATTTTGGATCCAACTTTTTCAATGGGAAGAGGGTCATGTGACACATCAAACTTATTGAGAATTTCACAAGAAAAACAATGGTGTGCTTGGTTTTAACGTAACTTTATTTTTTCATGAGTTATTTATAAGTTTCTGACCACTTATACCATTGTGTTGGATTGTCAATGCAACCCTCTTCTCCCACTCTTCACACACTGATAGCAACACCGCAGAAGAAATGCTAGCACAGGTTTCTAGTATCCATAGTTTCAGGTGCTGCACATCTCGTATCTTCACAGCTTAGACATTTGCCTTCAGATGACCCCAAAGTCTAAGGGGGTCAGATCGGGAGACCTTGGGGGCCATTCAACTGGCCCACGACGACCAATCCACTTTCCAGGAAACACTTCATCTAGGAATGCTCGGACCTGACACCCATAATGTGGTATATGGGGTACAAAGATAGTGGGGCCATTCTTCATCAATGGAAACCTCAAGGCCACTGGATATGTGAAATTGCTACATGATGATGTGTTTCCCTCTTTATGCATCGAAGCTGGCACGTTCCCTGAGTTTTTCCAGCAAGATAGTGCACCAACACATTATGGGTGTCAGGTCCGAGCATTCCTAGATGAACAGTTTCCTGGAAAGTGGATTGGTCGTTGTGGGCCAGTTGAATGGCCCCCAAGGTCTCCTGATCTGACCCCCTTAGACTTTTATCTTTGGGGACATCTGAAGGCAATTGTCTATGCTGTGAAGATACGAGATGCGCAGCACCTGAAACTATGGAAACTGCGTCTTATAAAGCTAAAAATATGGTAACTGTTACTGCAGCTCTGTAACCTGTGAGATCTGTGGAAAGTGCACTTGTGTAAGAACTGCCAGTCCATGTTTGCTGAACACTGTGACTAATGTACATGAATTTGATTAATCAGTAAAGAACAATTCTACTGTTAACTTGGCCTCATTATTTCCTGCACCGTTACACTGCACTGACATCTTCAGCTGCCAAGGAGACCCTTTGGGAGAACCCCAAAACCAGGGAGTGCCCCGAAAGGAAGAAAAGATGCACCCTTCCCATCCCTGCACGGCCCAGGGAGTATCCAAATTGTGAGTACTACATTTCCTATCCTCCACACCACCCCTTTCGGCCCTCTGCACAGGGGGCATACAATGAAACTCAAACATCTTATAGGGAAAAGTAAAACAGAAAGAATCTTATTTTGAACAAAACAACAAAAACGAATTACAGTTGGAAATGTTCCATGTCTCCTATGATAATCTACTCAATTTTATATGGGATATATTGGAGCCATACTAATAGAAACCAGCTGATGTAGCAGAGCTCAATGGTTTATCTATGGGACTGCAGGCAAAACCTATGTTAATGATTACTGTGCACCAACTGAGGGTCCTGGGAACATCTACAGAATATTAATACAATTCTCTATACTGTGGATATCATCTAAACTGCGATTCTACGCTCCCCCATGCTAAAAGCTATACGGTTTGAATTATTTTGCCTCTGTCTTGACGCAATGATCCTTCACAACTTGCCTGAGTGTATGATGATGCAGCAGAAACCACTGGACCCTAGTAATCCATGTTCTGCAGAAAGATTAAGTGAAAGCGTCCATTACACTGATGGATAGGCATTCTAATGTCTCTTTGTTACAACATAGAATAAAGGGGATGAAATGCGGAACTCTTATAAAAGAACATATATAACTGTGTCAGACGGAAATGCTGCGCAGTTCTGTCTGCAGGTAGTGGCTGCAGCAATTCATACCGTATCCTCATGGCCAGTCACTGAGACCAATATAATATTACTTGGCTTAAAAATCAATTACTTTACTGAGTCTAGACAAGGCATTGGAGGAAAAATTAAGGTAGCATATTAATATTGTAACTGTTATTATGACTATTAGTGTTGAGCGAAATGGACTTCGATCCGAATTTTCGGGAAAATTCGATTAGCAGTGAAGCCAAATTTCCTTGTGCTTCGTGGTAGCGAACCGATTTTCCCTGAATGGCGGTAAAAATAACCAAAATCATACTTACCTAATCCATTTGAGTGCGAAGAGCGGACGCCACCATCTTGATTGAAGATCTCGCAGGAAATCCCGTGTGCGGTGACGTATGACATCACCACGCCAGCCAACATGATGACGTCATCACGTGTCGCACAAGATTTTGCACTAGATCTTCAATAAAGATGGCGACAGCTGGCTCTTCGTGATCAAATGGCTGAGATTTGGCAAAGCAGCGCAATCGAATTTTTCAATACTTCGCTCATCACTACTGACTATCTATAGTATAGAGCAGTGGCCCCCAACCTTTTTTGCACCAAGGCCCGGTTTCTCGCTAGACAATCTCCTCAGGGCCCGGGGGGGCGCTGCGGTTGTTGGGGGGGCAGAGCATAATGCCCCCACACAGTAGTTATTCCCCATTAGTGCCCCCACACAGTAGTTATTCCCCATTAGTGCCCCCACACAGTAGGTATACCAGTATAGTGCCCCCACACAGTAGTTATACCAGTATAGTGCCCCCCACACAGTAGTTATACCAGTATAGTGCCCCCCACTCAGTAGTTATACCAGTATAGTGCCCCCACTCAGTAAGTTATAAACCAGTATAGTGCCCCCCACACAGTAGTTATAGTAGCATAGTGCCCCCACACAGTAGTTATAGTAGCAATAGTGCCCCACACAGTAGGTATACAGTATAGTGCCCCCCACACAGTAGTTATACCAGTAATATGCCCCCCACAACAGTAGTTATACCAGTATAGTGCCCCCCACACAGTAGTTATACCAGTATAGTGCCCCCCACACAGTAGTTATACCAGTATAGTGCCCCCACACAGTTATACCAGTATAGTGCCCCCCACACAGTAGTTATAGTAGCATAGTGCCCCCACACAGTAGTTATAGTAGCATAGTGCCCCCACACAGTAGTTATAGTAGCATAGTGCCCCTCTCCTTCAGTTTTGTACAATAAAAAAAAAAAAACACTTATACTTACCTCCATCAGCCTGGCAGCACTGCGATGCAGGCCTCTACCGGCCTGTGTCCAGCTCTGCACGGCTCAGGCGGCGCGATGACGTCATCGCACCGCCTGAGCTGGCCTCTGATAGGCTACAGGCACTAGGCCTGCAGCCTATCAGAGGAACGGGCAGGGGAGACGCCTCTCCCTCCCCTGCCCCACCGCAGCACAGGCAATGGAAGCACTTATCTCCTTGTCCCCTGCCACCGCCGCGGCCCGGCCGACATCGATTCAGGGACCGGTTCTGGGCCGCGGCCCGGTGGTTGGGGACCGCTGGTATAGAGGATGGAACAGACCCACCAGAGTGCCAGTAGATCCTCCAATGTTCTGCTCAGGTTCTCACACTGTACTCAAAGGTCTAACAAAAGACGACCCAATTTGGAACCAATCAGTTGCTGTTTGATTTGTAAATCTGCAAACACTTTAAGGGGCCGTTCAGACAGCCGTGGTATTGCGGATCTGCAAAAATGCGGATCTGCAATACCATGTATGCCGACCAGTGTGTGTTCCGCAATATGCGGAACACACGGCCCGGCACCCCATTAAAATTGCCTATTCTTGCCCGCTACTGCTATTTTTTTTTTTTGTGGAGCCGCGGCACAGAGACACGGCTGCCCGCTCTCATTGAAGTGAACAGGGCAGCATCTATTCCGCATCTAAGGGTGCCTGCCCGTGGTGCTAATTTTTGTGCAGAAAATCGGCACATATATCTGCACAAGTTATTGCGGTTTTCATGTTTTTTTGTGTTTATTATACATTTTTAGGGCAGATTTGATGTGATTTTGCCACAGACCTCACCCTTCCATTGAAAAGGGTGAAATAGGCACAAAAAAGTGCAACAATTGACATTCAAAAATTCACAATCCGCATGGTAGGTCAATTTCCGCACTTAAGAAAAAAGCAAAGTGTATGGGAGATGGGACTTGTCTAATCTCATATACTTTGCTGGTACTGTAATAGGCCTCATGCACATGGCCATAGCCATTTTTGCGGTCCGCAACAGATCCACAAAACACGGATACCGTCCGTGTGTGTTCCACATTTCACATAACGTCTTGCCCTCTGTAGAAATGTCCTAAGAACAGGGCATGTTCTATTTTTTGGAAGGGGGGAGCTACAGTGTGCTGTCTGCATGTGAATCCCACAGTCTACATTTTTACAATGGGGACGAGGAAAACTGTGTGATTCACATGGCCAGTATTTTGCGTATTAGAGGTTTGTGGACTGAAAAATACATGCAGTCGTATGCAGGAGGCCTTAACCTGTTAATATTATGTTGTACATGTGTGGCACGTGCGTCACTACAGTCTGCTGATGACAGGCATCAGCAGAGATGTGTCCCCAAGTAGCTTGTGACCCAGCAGTAAAGTCATGCTTGCAGATGTCACTGCTAAGGTCATTCATTGCGGGAGATTTATCAAAACTGTTTTAGTTGCCCATAGCAACCAATCAGATTCCAACTTTTAATTTTCCAGTGAAGCTCTAAAAATTCAAAGGTAGAATCAGATTGGTTGCTATGGGCAGCTAAGTCAGTTTTCCTATACACCATTTTGCTAAATATCCCCAATTGGCTGCAGCAGCACATGTGACCCCGAAGTTTACAGGAGGGGACTTGAAGACTGGTGAAGACAGCCAGTGGGTCAGAATGGAGCAGCAAGGAGCAGGGGAGTATGGGTTATGGAAACACCTTTAGGCAATCTATAAGGAAAGACAATTTGTGTTAAACAGGTCCTAGAAATATTTTAGCAGTGGTAGAATATGTACGGTACTTCTATTTTATTGGTTATTTCTCCTTTTGAAATCATTACAATGTCCCATTTGTTGGAGTTTTAAGTGTAGTGATGGCACATGCAGATAATAACGCATCTAATGTACCTCATCCCACTGCTCTCCACTTATTATACCGTCAGCAGAGAATTACCAGGTCAAAATAGGAGAGAAATTAGAGTTGCCTCCATATAGGTTTATTACTTTCATACAGTCTATATTATACTGCCCTATAGTCTATTGCCATATACAGCCTACATAATACACCATTCCACCTTATAGTACACTGCTATATCTATCTTACATTATACTGCCATATAGCATATTGCAATATACAGCCTACATAATATTGCCATTCCACCTTATAGTACTACCATTCTGCCATATAGCATATTGCCATATACAGCCTACATAATACACCATTCCACCTTGTAGCACTGTCATTCTGCCATATACAGCCTATATAATACTGCCATTCCACCTTATAGTGCACTGCAATCTCAAGCTTAGATAATACTGTCATCTTGCTATATATTGTATTGCAATATACAGCCTACATAATATACCATATCACCTTATAGTACTGCCATCCTGCCACAGTGTATTGCCATATAAGGCCTACATAATACGCCATTACACCTTATAGTACTGCCATTCTGCCATATAGTGTACTGCCATATACAGCCTACATAATACTGCCATTTCACCTTATAGTGCACTGCTTTATCAAGCTTACATAATACTGACATTCTGCCATATAGTGCTCAAATAATACTGCCATATAGCTCCCACAAAATATTGTGATTCAATTCCCAAATAATATCACCATGTAACTAGTTAATATGGGAGATCTCCTCATCAGGAGGACCCATAGTCATTGGGGACCTTGGGCAACTGCCCGGTAAGTCACCAAAACCAAGAGGCCTTTACTTCTTGTGGCAGGAAAACTCCTTTAAGTTTGCATCTCTCAGTCTGTGGCAACGGGATGAATTGTGTTCCTTTTGGAGGGGTGATAAAGTACTCGTTCTCTACAAACAGTGGTGAGCCGGCTAAATTTATCCGTTTATTGACCGTAGGATGGATGATAAAATCTAGAGCACATTTCAGTTTTATCATCAGACTTGTGCGGCAGGTAACAGACTACAGTGCTGGACGTACAGTAAGTGGCGGTAAATTCTGCAGACCCAATTAAAAAGATAAGAGCAGATACAATAACCTCAAACTTCAAGGGAGAACGGCAACCAGAGCGAGGAACATTGTAATTACATTACAGAGACAAATGCTTATCACGCCGCATGTACCGCAAGATCTGCACTGAGGTAAAATGAACAAAATGTTTTTCCAATACAGTTAGAGGAGGACATGGCAGGCAAAGAGCGGTGCTGCACAACAGGCCTCGGAGGGAGAGCAAAAAGGGCTAAAACCAATCTACAGATGGTACAGGTAGAAATGAGAAGATAACCCAAAATTTGTTTTGGGTGGCAGATGGCTTATTGTCTGTCTTCTGATCCGTAAAATGGTTGTCACCAGGGGCGGACTGGGAACTTAAAGTGGACCTGGAGTGAATATACCAAAGTAAATCACAAAATACCACCCGAGCAGAACCAAATACCACAGTGAAGCACAAAATACCGCCCCAGCAGAACCAAATACCACAGTGAAGCACAAAATACCGCCCCAGCAGAACCAAATACCACAGTGAAGCACAAAATACCGCCCCAGCAGAACCAAATACCACAGTGAAGCACAAAATACCGCCCCAGCAGAACCAAATACCACAGTGAAGCACAAAATACCGCCCCAGCAGAACCAAATACCACAGTGAAGCACAAAATACCGCCCCAGCAGAACCAAATACCACAGTGAAGCACAAAATACTATCCCATCAGCGCACCAGGAAATTTCCCTGTATGATCTAAAGCCAGTCTGCCCCTGGTGATCACCATTTGGAGTGATTCATGTGGGACAAATAACAAAAGTTTCAAATTCACCAAAACTAGAATCTTTTGGGAAATTGGTAACAAATTTGATTTGTGTAGAATCGTTTTACTCATTTCTGATTACAGGAGGTATATATATATTAGTCATATTATATATGACTGTGGTGTTATTAATCGATTGGTTTACCATGCAGAATACTGCCTAAATCATGCTGGAGTGTAGAAGGAGTAATACTGATATACTGGTTGTCACACTGTTTACACAGAAATATATAAATGGAGGTGAGCAAGGTGAGCCAAATCTGAAAACTTTGGTGGGATACGGCTGACTATCATATGTGTAAGGTGCTGTGCCAATTCTCCCATGTCATTTCATGTTGGGGGAAAGAAGAATCAGGCATGTTGTTTGGCAGTGTCTTATTTCAGTTTCCTTATTGGAAAACACACGCATGCTCAGCCAAATTAAGTGTGCATACATTATGAGCAGGGGAGTTGGGAGGAATAGCTGCTGTAGGTATATGGCCAACCTGACAGATGATGAAGATAAGGGAGTAAGGGGTCTAGCAGGGAATGTGCTATGTAGAATTTGTATATGTTTGTATGTACCATTTTAGTATATGTAGGGTGTAAACAGAAGATCTGACTAGGTTTACTTTTAGATCCAACATACAGTACTGTGCCGATTAATGTCATAATATATCGTTATCATGGTCAGAATTCCATTTTTATAATACAGAGACCCAAATCCCATATCGGGACATAGAGTAAAATGATAATGTTTTGACAATCAGCAGTCACCACTAGAGGGAGCTTAAGACCTACTGCATGGTGTTATTGCTTATATGTTGAAACCAGTAATATGCAATAATCTCCTCTGCTCCCCCTAGTGGTGACTTCAGCTGTTAGAATTTTATAATTTGACTCTACAGTATCTCCATGCACAGGATTTGGAGCTCTGGGCACTTTATTTGAAGCTGTAACCACTATAATAATATTAATAAATCAGCACAGATTATTGGTCATATTCAGATTAAAATAAAAACAATTTGATATTTAAGGATGTAGCCACTTTACACATCATTACGCAGGTCTAAGGCTTCCCGGAGAAGATGATAACGGTATCAGGTAAATTCTGATTTTGTAAATCTGCCATTAATCTCAATGAGAATATAGAAAATGACTCTAAATCGCCTACACTGTGTTTTAGGTCTAATATAACATAGTTTATATAAGGCCGAAAAAAGACATCTGTCCATCCAGTTTTCCTGCAAGTTGCTCCAGAGGAAGGCAAAAAAAACCCTGTGAGGTAGAAGCCAATTTTCCCCACTTCCCAACTCCAATCAGGCAATCAGAATAACTCCCTGGATCAACTACCCATATCTAGTAACTATAACCTGTAATATTATTACCCTCCAGAAATACATCCAGGCCCCTCTTGAACTCTTTTAGTGAACTTACCATCACCACCTCCTCAGGCAGAGAGTTCCATAGTCTCACTGCTCTTACCGTAAAGAATCCTCTTCTATGTTTATGTACAAACCTTCTTTCCTCCAGACGCAGAAGATGTCCCCTCGTCACAGTCACAGTCCTGGGGATAAATAGATGATGGGAGAGATCTCTGTACTGACCTCTGATATATTTATACATAATTATTAGATCTCCCCTCAGTCGTCTTTTTTCTAAAGTGAATAAGCCTAATTTTGATAATCTTTCTGGGTACTGTAGTCCACCCATTCCAGTTATTACTTCAGTTGCCCTCCTCTGAACCCTCTCCAGCTCTGCTATGTCTGCCTTGTTCACAGGAGCCCAGAACTGTACACAGTACTCCATGTGTGGTCTGACTAGTGATTTGTAAAGTGGCAGGACTATGTTCTCATCACGGGCATCTATGCCCCTTTTGATGCAACCCATTATCTTATTGGCCTTGGCAGCAGCTGTCTGGCACTGGTTTCTGCAGCTTAGTTTGCTGTTTATTAAAATTCCTAATGTGCTAAAGGTTCGACCTACATATATGGCTTAATGTCTGTGGACTACCCTCAGATGGTTCAGTCACACGAATTGCATAAAATCCACTCAAGTCAATGGGGCTGAGCTGCAATACCAAGCTCTGCCACTACACTATGTACAGCGCTGTGATTGGAAGGCTGCTGGGACCCCGATGAATGAAAAGTGATCTGTACAGATCAAGATGTGTAAGCATATTATTAGGCTTAGTGAGAAAACTGCAGGATTTAAAGATTTTTTTATTTATTTAAATACTAGCTGAAGGACCCGGCTTCGCCCGGGTATATTTGATCTATTTAATTTAATGTTTGTGTGTGTGACGTAAAAAAAATATTGAGAGTGACCTCTACAGCAGCCCGCCCCTTATAACTGTGACCTCAACAGCAGCTAGAGTGGCCACTGTCTTCACCCCAGAAAGCCAGACCTCACCGACCATTCCCCCAAACGTGAAACAGTGCCCTTGGTTACCATGAAGACACACCATTAAACATGAGGCCACGCCCCCTGGCTCCATGAAGACACGAAGGAGAAGCCGCCTGAGCATGAGCTACTGAAAGGGTGGACATCCCTACGTCCATCCAGGCACTGTGCTGGACTGAGGACAGGGAGCCAGAAAACCAGACTGTCCAGCCTAAAGCCGGACAACTGGCCACCCTAACATCAGCCTGCCCCTAGGGTGGCCAGAGGTCCAGTTTTAGGCTGGACAGTCTGGCTTTCAGACTCCCTGTCCACTGTCCGGCGCAATGCCTGGACAGACACAGGGATGTCCACCCTTTCAGTATTTCACGCTCAGACAGCTTCTCCTCCGTGTCTTCATGGAACCAGGGGGCGTGGCCTCGTGTTTAGGGGTGTGGCTTCATGGGGACCGGTGGCACGGCTTCACGTTAGGGGAAGGCTGGACATTCTGGCTTTCAGACTCCCTGTCCCCTGTCATGCGCAGGGCCTGGATGGACACAGGGGGCATGGCCTCTTGTTTAGGGGTGTGGCTTCATGGGGACCGGTGGCACGGATTCACGTTAGGGGAAGGCTGGACATTCTGGAAGGCTGGACACCCCTGCAGCTGACAGAAGTTGATTTTTACCTTCATTTTTTCAATCCCGGTCAGATGCGGAGTGGAAGGGGCGTGGCTCGGGGTTCGTGACTTAGTGGGACCTGGGGGTGGGGCTTTTAAGTCCTTCTTTTGAAGGTCGCCTGAATTACAGGCTGATGCCATAGTAATTTCGGAGGAAAGAAAACATCTTTTATTACTACTGAACGGTAAATATATGAAATTCACATTATATGAGGTAATGATTGATGATGAGTAAGTCTAAAACATAAGTTATATTTAACCAGAATACCCCAGTGTCATCCACAGCGCTCTGCCCCTTTAAAGCAGACCTACAGCAGTGAACTGGCTAGGTTGTTATAGAAACCTGGTGTGTGTGTGGAGACTAACTGCCTGGGAGCTTCTATTGGCTGATAAGGGTCATGTGACCAGGCTTCTATTGGCTAATGCATTTTTGGGGAATATCTCAGGAACGGTACGTCCAGGAGAGCTGAGACCTGTTCTAAAACCTTCCTGGACACCTGATGTACCTGTGTGCCAAATTTCGTGATTGTAGCTGCGACGGTGCAGATTCCTTTAGCGGATACACACACACACATACACTCAGCTTTATATATTAGATAGTGACATGGAAATGAAATATAGCCATCAAAAATTCTTTAAAAGCTTGATTTAAACAATAAGTCATCATCTGATGACTCATTCCCTTTAAAGGGGTCCTCTGGGAATTAAGAAAATAAAATTACTGAAAATACTTACATATTAGTTGATTATAAATATATTGCCAAATACCTTTCAATAGTTATAATGGCTCGTTTTGTCTGGGGAGCAATCATTAGGAGAAATAACATGGCTGCCGTCCTATTAGTACAAACGGAACCTGTCCTAATCACACAGGAGGACAAGTTACTTTACAACACTGAGGTAAAGAGCCGCCTCATCCTTCTCTTTGTTCTGCTTGTCAGGGATTATGATCCTGAATACAGATGATAAGATCTTCAACTGAGTCTCTGTAGAAATGGAGTTCATAAGGAGACATAAAGTACAGAGAGGAGAGAGTGGAGGTCATAAGCAGCAGCACTCGAATGCAGTCTCCATTACCACAGTCTGTCCTGTCCATCCTCTCTGTACTTCATGTCTCCTCATAATCTCCATTTCTACAGAGATTCAGATCCTATTAGCTGTATTCAGGATGATTATCCCTGACAAGTAGGAGAGGCAGCTCTTTAGCTCACTGATATGAAGTAACTTGTCCTCCTGTGTGATTAGGACAGGTTTGTGTGTACTAATAGGACGGTGGCCATTTTATTATTATCATTATTTAATGATTGCTCCACAGACAAAACAAGCCATTGCAAGGAAAAAGGGGGTCAGTCAGCACATCCAAATTCGCAGGTGCAGGCTGCCATGGCTAGAAACACAAAGGAAAAAAAATACAATGCAACAGCACTTTGCAAACCAAATAAAGTGCAAAAATGCAATAGTAATAGAAAGTATTCTGGTGCTAATGATACGCTTATTTTGTAAATTTGAGATTCTTGGCAAATGCATTTTATACAAAATATACAAAATTATTTGGGCCCGTCTGCCAAATGTCAAGGCGATCTCTGCAAGATGGGAACCTAACACTAAATGCTACCTCTTATGTGCCAGGACGGCCACCATAAAATTCAGGGAGTGCAGGTTCCACGTGCATGCTGGGTCTACTCTGCTTTTTATCATTTTTGGTGCCAAAATAAACAAAACGAGCCATTATAACTAATGAAAGGTATCTGGGAATATATTTATAATAAAGTAATATTCAAATATTTTTATTTTCTTAATTCCTGGAGAACCCCTTTAAGCTCTGAGTATGAATAATTACGAGCGCAGGATGTAGAGGGAGAACCTAAAATGTGAAAATTAAGCCTCATTGACACGTCAATGTTCCTCGTACGTGTGCTGTACGTGTTCTCTACAGACAGCACATGTCCCCATTCATTTTAATGTGTGTATTCACACATCCATCACGCCGATTACAGTCTATGGGTCCATGAAAACCACGGATGCAACACGGAGGTTTCATGGATCATTAGAAAGAGATGCTTTGAAAATTATTTTCAGCTGTGCAATGTCAGTGAAACACGGATGGCACACGGACAGAAAAAAACGGACACCACACGGATCCTTCACGGAGGCATCACTGACCACTTTTTCACGGATTTAGGCATGGACGCGGATGTGTGAATGAAGCTTTAGATGTGATCCCTTCTACTATTTGAGGAAGGATCTAAACTGGGTGTCTTATGGTCTCAGTTCTAGAAAGGGTTAACGCAGCAATAACACGGTTTAGAATTGATTTTTCCATATCAGGTGGCGGCCGGTGCATTAGTTATCTGTTAAGGATTGGCAAGCGCTAATGAATTACTGGAGGCAGTGTAAACAGGTATTGTACATTCAGCAATTTAGGTTTTTACAAAAATGAAGCTTCATTCCTAAATAGTTTAATGGCAGCCTTACAGCTTCCCCTGTGAAGAGTCAGCAGTTAAAAAAGACTGACACTGACAAAAAATGAAATTCTCTCTCAGTAAAAGCATTAAATGGGTGAGACGTCTTGGTATCTTTCCACCTGTGTGATCGATGTCCTGGCTAGTCTGTATATACCAGTTATCAAATCGCAACCGTAAAGGGGTTGTCTGGGAATCCATCATTTTTTACTGGATGCCCACGGCCTGCCTCCGCTATTGAAAGATTCATATTTACCGTTTCCCTTCCGCTGTAGTCCTGCGTGGAGCTGTTTTCCAGCAGAATAAAAGTGCTTTTCCTGGACATTTAATACAGACACACAGTGCACACAGGTATGTCTAGGATGTGACATATAATATAGACACACAGTGCACACAGGTATGTCTTGGATGTGACATGTAATACACACACAGTGCACACAGGTATGTCTGGGGTATAACATGTAATACAGACACACAGTGCACACAGGTATGTCTGGGATGTGACATGTAATACAGACACACAGTGCACACAGGTATGTCTGGGATGTGACATGTAATACAGACACACAGTGCACACAGGTATGTCTGGGATGTGACATGTAATACAGACACACAGTGCACATAGGTATGTCTGGGATGTGACATGTAATACAGACACACAGTGCACACAGGTATGTCTGGGATGTGACATGTAATACAGACACACAGTGCACACAGGTATGTCTGGGATGTGACATGTAATACAGACACACAGTGCACACAGGTATGTCTGGGATGTGACATGTAATACAGACACACAGTGCACACAGGTATGTCTGGGATGTGACATGTAATACAGACATACAGTGCACACAGGTATGTCTGGGATGTGACATGTAATACAGACACACAGTGGCACATAGGTATGTCTGGGATGTGACATGTAATACACACACACAGTGCACACAGGTATGTCTGGGATATGACATGTAATACAGATACACAGTGCACACAGGTATGTCTGGGATGTGACATGTAATACAGAACACAGTGCACACAGGTATGTCCTGGGATGTGACATGTAATACACACACACAGTGCACACAGGTATGTCTGGGATGTGACATGTAATACACACACACAGTGCACACAGGTATGTCTGGGATGTGAAATGTAATACAGACACACAGTGCACACAGGTATGTCCTGGGATGTGACATGTAATACAGACACACAGTGCACATAGGTATGTCTGGGATGTGACATGTAATACACACACCAGTGCACACAGGTATGTCTGGATGACATGTATACAAACAGTGCACATATGTCTGGGATGTGACATGTAATACAGACACACAGTGCACAGGTATGTCTGGGATGTGACATGTAATACACACACACAGTGCACACAGGTATGTCTGGGATGTGACATGTAATACACACACACAGTGCACACAGGTATGTCTGGGATGTGACAGTAATACAGACACACAGTGCACATAGGTATGTCTGGGATGTGACATGTAATACAGACACACAGTGCACACAGGTATGTCTGGGATGTGACATGTAATACAGACACACAGTGCACACAGGTATGTCTGGGATGTGACATGTAATACACACACACAGTGCACACAGGTATGCATACCTCCCAAGTGTCCCTCTTTTGGAGGGACAGTCCCTCTTTTTGACCCAAGTCCCTCTGTCCCTCTTTTATCCTTAAATGTCCCTCTTTTTGACCTGGAGGATTAATGCATAAATGTGCATTAATAAATTTACTGAATTGCTCCTTACTAAACTATCTGTATGATTTCTACCTATAAATTAGACCAGAACTTCATTATTTGGTACAATTTGGACCTTAAAATATCTATAATCTGATGATTTATGTGCTAATATTTATATGGACATTGAAACGCAAGAAAAAAATTGCCGCAGGGGCTCTAGTAATTATGCTTTGGGCGGAGTTAGAGGCGTGGCCTAGTATGAAATAAACTGCCATGATGCACACCGCACATATTGTCCCTCTTTGCAATTTTCAAAAGTTGGGAGGTATGGGTATGTCTGGGATGTGACATGTAATACACACACACAGTGCACACAGGTATGTCTGGGATGTGACATGTAATACACACACAGTGCACACAGGTATGTCTGGATGTGACATGTAATACAGACACACAGTGCACACAGGTGTCTGGGATGTGACATGTAATACACACACAGTGCACACAGGTATGTCTGGGATGTGACATGTAATACAGACACACAGTGCACACAGGTATGTATGGGATGTGACATGTAATACAGACACACAGTGCACACAGGTATGTCTGGGATGTGACATGTAATACACACACACACAGTGCACACAGGTATGTCTGGGATGTGACATGTAATACAGACACACAGTGCACACAGGTATGTCTGGGATGTGACATGTAATACACACACAGTGCACACAGGTATGTCTGGGATGTGACATGTAATACAGACACACAGTGCACACAGGTATGTCTGGGATGTGACATGTAATACAGACACACAGTGCACACAGGTATATCTGGGATGTGACATATAATACACACACAGTGCACACAGGTATGTCTGGGATGTGACATGTAATACAGACACACAGTGCACACAGGTATGTCTGGGATGTGTCTGCAATCTTCTGTGGGGCACTGCTGTTAGTCATATAGGTGAAAAACAGGTGAAAGACTCCCTTTAACGAAGTAGAATTTGATCAGAATTTCAGGAAAAATTCAATTCGCTGCGAATCCTAATTTCTTGGTGCTTTATGGTAACAAATCAATTTTTTCTGAAATGGTTGTGAAAAAACAAAAAATACATAGTCACCTCATCCATTTGATCGCGGAGAGTCACGGCCAACTTGATTGAAGAAATACGTGCCAATTCTAGTGCGCTGACGTGTGACGTCATCAGGCTGGGCAGGTGCACTGACGTGGCTAGTTTTCTTCAATCAAAATGGCCGCAACGGCCTCTCCGCGATCAAATGGATGAGGTGAGTATGTATTTTTTTGTTTTAACCCCTGATTTACCCCCTGATAGGCTGGATGTGACTCTCAGATGCCATGATCAGCATTGAACGCGGCATCTGAATGGGTTAAATGACGGGGGACTTTGGGATCACCGCTACCCATCATCGCGCCCACTCCATATAATGAAATGCGACTCGTTACGAATAGCTGACACGGAGTGGCAGCGGTAAGATACAACTTCAAATATTGTCTCCAACGATACTATTCTCACCGGTGAGGAAACGACAAGTTGGAGCAAACTATTGGCATACAATTTAGTTGGATGAAACTACAGCGATTCCACAGTGGTATTAATACAACCTCAAATTCAAATCCATAATTACATCTACATCCTCCAGTTGAAGTCGGTGGTGGTTTAGCCACCAATCATTTGTATTCTATGCGATATAGTATTTAACCGTTTACCTCAGACATGTCATCATTTCAACAGCTATTGCAGTATATAATAATATATGTCTTATCATTGCATATTGAAGACGTTGCATTGGTAAAAGGACTATATGGTAGATACATACCGTAAGCACAGAATATATTTGAGATAATTATCGCAGTGTGTGAACACAGCACATTGTGTTTGAGTATGTGTGTATGTATGTATGTGTGTATATGTATGTGTACGTATGTGTGTATGTATGCTTGTATGTGTGTGTACGTATGTGTGTATGTATGTGTGTATATGTACGTATGTGTGTATTTATGTTTGTATGTGTGTGTATGTATATGTGTATGTATATGTGTTTGTATGTGTGTGTATATGTATGTATGTATGTTTGTATGTATGTGTGTGTATGTATATGTGTGTGTGTGTATGTATGTATGTGTGTGTGTATATGTATGTATGTGTGTATTTATGTTTGTATGTGTGTGTATGTATATGTGTATGTATGTGTGTATGTTTGTATGTGTGTGTATATGTACGTATGTGTGTATGTATGTGTGTGTATGTGTATGTATGTATGTGTGTATGTATGTATATATGTGGTTGTGTATGTATGTATGTGTGTATGTATGTATATATGTGTGTGTGTATGTATGTGTGTATGTATGTATGTGTGTATGTATATATGTGTGTGTGTATGTGTGTATGTATGTATGTGTGTATGTATATATGTGTGTGTGTATGTCCGCTAAAGGAATCCGCATCGTCGCATCTACAATCATGAAATATGGCACACAGGTACATCAGGTGTCCGGGAAGGTTTTAGAACGGGTCTCAGCTGTCTAGCAAAAAATGCAAAAATATGGCACATCACATGACCTACAAAAAAATCTTAAAAATCACTGTTCTGTAAATCCACATACATGATAGACCTCTGAAATCAATGTGTCTGTCACTATAGCGAGCTCAGAGAGGGCAGCATAAGGGAGCTGTCAGGTTCCCTTCAAATGACCAATTGCCTACATAAGAGGGTCCTATTGGCATAGTCCTGGCCAGTATGATGGCATCCTGTGACCCCAACTGTATTGAACATTAGACTTGACTGAACTTCCCAATTCAAGTGTTGTCACATTTCTTTAGCTGGCTCTGAATACTAAAGGCTAAATACAATGCAGAAGTCAATACAACAGGTAATTATAAAAAAAGAAAGAAGGTGAAAAACAGCAGAGTGAAGCCTGGCTATTGATTCCCATTATTAGTTCAACACACTCCTGTGTAACTTAAATGCTGTGAACATCCTCTGTGGATTGCCTTATTCATCAGTATGGGACGAGCAGACAAGGACGAAACGGAGAAACTGTATAAAAAAGAAATCTGCACAGATAATGCATCTACTCTGACCATGGCAAATAAAAAAAATATTAAAAAAAATAAAAAAAAACAAATAAAAAAATATACAATCAACAAACATCCATGAAACTGAAGTTCTGTCTTCGCAACCAATATTTTTTATTGTTATAATGAATAATAGAAGTGCAAATCTCCTGCTGTTTTGTGTCTACAGCTCCTATGGAGAACCATGTGTTTCCATGGGAACAGAGTTTATCAGATAACTAACAAACGTTGCATAGTCTGATCCCTTGGTAACATTGCTATCTATCTACCCACTAAAGAATGGATGTCTAATTGCAGGATCAGATAATGACACTTTTAAACAGTCAGTGTTTGATCAGTGTCTAGGGCTCATGCACACGACCATGATTTGGGTTGGCATGGGATCCACATTTTTTTGTGGGTCAGATGAGGACCCATTCACTTCAAAAAGGTTTGGTGTCGTGACAGCCACAGAATTATTGAACATGTCCTATACGAGTCCGCATTAAAGACTAGGATAGGACTGTTCTATTAGGGGCTGGCTGTTCCGTTCCACAAAATGCAGAATGCAGGCCACAAAACACCCAATGGTTGTGTGCATGAGCCCTTAATCACTCATTTTTTATTACTGATTTTCAGCCAAAACTAGGTGCGGGTCAAAAACACAGAACAGATGCAGATGTTTCCCTTACACCTTATGTCCATGTAGCCTACACTGCTGGTTATGGCTCACAATCGGCAATGGAAATCACTGATCAAACACTGAGTGTGTAAAAGCATCCTAACACAGAGTAAAGCCTCATTTACACATCAGTCTTCGGTCAGTGTTTTCCATCAGTGATTGTGAACCAAAACCAGGATTGGAGCCTCCGTATAAAGATCTGCACCTGTTCTGTGTTTAGAGCCGCACCTGGTTTTGGCTCAAAATCTCTGATGGAAATCACTGACCAAACACTGACTGTGTGAATGAGGCATAAAGGCTGTATTAGATTAAATGATCCTGCAGTCAACTGTTGGAAGGGAAAGATTCCTTCCCAGCAATTGCCTGCTCACTAGCTGAGAAGACCGCTGCTATCTCCTTCTCAGTATGGGGAGGAGTGATTACTAATGCCATCAGACATCCTCATTGTAATGGGGAGCCGGCGGCGCGCTCCCTCCCTTTGGTCTTATTACCTTCACCAGCATTTTGAGTACTATTGCGACTTCTGTTTTTGACCTCGGCTTTGAACTTGACCTCTTGGCTACTGACCTTGGCTAGTATTTGACCTCGTCTTCGTATTGAAGTAACCTCCTGGCTCTTGACCTCGGTTTGGTATATTCTCTTGTCCATGTGTTCTGTCTTTGTCCCGTTATTTCCCTCCCTATAAGCCCCAGCATGTAAGTAAGCTAGGGACTGCCGTCCAGTTGTGCACCGTTGGTTAGGACAGACTGTGCAAGTAGGCAGGGACAGTGGTGGGGTTTGAGCTCAGGGCTGCACTATTCCCTGAACCGTGACACTCATACTGAATCATTGTTTGCCGGCAGCAGATCGTGATTACACAGCACAATCTGCCACCGGCAAACGATTTTTAAACCTTCTGAAAGATTCCAATTGCCTGATGAACGGCAGAAGTATTACACTGCCAGATCATCGCCTTTAGTTGGTAGTCTGTAATCATTAGTCTTGACCGAATCAAGCTTCAAATCATCGATCCAAATTCAATTCGTTCAAGCACTTCGATTTTAATGCTTTCTCCGTGGAGGCAAAATTCGTTTCAGCTGAAGTTGCAAGAAACTTCGGTGAATGAATTTGGTAATCATTTCAGCATCTTTAAAAATGTAAAATCTGGTACCAAACCCAACTTCAGATTTCTAATTTAAAATGTTTTTAAAGATGCAGAGATGAAGAGATGAATACCGAAATCTTTCACCGAAGTTTCGTGCAACTTCAGCTGAAACAAATTTTGCCTCCATGGAGACAGCATTAAAATTTAAGTTTTTAAATTAATTGACTTTGGATCGTTGATTCGAAGCTCGATTCACTCAAGGCTCGTAATAATATAAATACACAGGTTATAATATAAAAAATAATGTACTAATTAAAATAATAATTAAATAATAACAGCAGTAGTAATAATAACAATATAATAATAACAACAATAATAATAATTAATATAATAATATACATTAAAGGGGTTGTCTCATTTCAGCAATTGGCATTTATTATGTAGAGAGAGATAACACAAGGCACTTACTAATGTATTGTGATTCTCCATATTGTCTCCTTTGATGGCTGGATTCATTTTTCCTTCACATTATACACTGCTCGTTTCCATACGACCACCCTGTAATCCATTGGTGTGGGTCGTGCTTGTACACTATGGCAAAAAGCACCAGCCTATGCATGCTCCCGCAGTCCTGGCCACCAGAGCGGATGGAACTTTTTCCTATAGTGTACAAGTACGACCACCACTGATGGATTGCAGGGTGGTCATAACCCCTGGACACGAGCAGTTGTAAAATACGATGGAAAAACTGAATTTAAACATGTATCTATCCTAAGATAACAATAAAAGGATAATAAAAGGGCAGACTAGATGGACCAGGTGGTCTTTTTCTGCCGTCAATCTTCTATGTTTCTATGTTTCTAAAAATGAATCCAGCTAGCAAAGGAAGCAGTATGGACACAATACATTAGTAATTGGCTTGTATTAACTTTCTCTACATGATAAATGCCATTAGCTGAAGTGAGATAACCCCTTTAATAATAAATAATAATAATAACAGTAATAACAAAAATATTAATAATTAAATAATAATAGTAATGATCATATAAAATGTATGTAATAATTAAAATATTAATAAAATAACAGCTGTAGTAACAATAATAATAATTTAAGAAATAGAAGAATTTATATAATAAAAACATAATAAATAAGAGTAATAATAATAAAAAAAAGAACTGGTTATAAGAGTGGACCTTTTCTTTAATACTCAGACAGTGGTTCTTGATCATTTTCCAAAAATAAATATAATTAAGAACTAAATGAAATGTTACCATGTTAACGGAAAAATAAAAGGACTTATATTTCCATTTTTTTTTTCAGTTCAAAATGTCCCTTCAGTATGGGCGTATAAGTAGGTACAGAGTTTGTTTTTCAGTCTCGCTCTTTGCTCTTGTTAGTAAGAGATCTGAGCACTCATTAGTGATCCAGGCTGCACTTATGGGAAGAACTATTAGTGTAAAAAGCATTAAATGAGCTTGTGGAAGTGTAGAAAGTCAAAGTAACAGCTGACATATGAAACCACCTAACAGCATCAATAGTTAACCAGTAAAAGGGTAATAAAACCCCCTGGTATTGGTGGGCACATTGTAGGACCATCTGGTCTTCTACTGGGTCATTTTAAAAAGCACAAGGCACCTAGAAATTGCTGTAATATCACACACTGTGCAGTCTCTTTATCTTTGTCACTTTCAGTCAGTCACACTTGGCCTCAATGCATCAGAATCCCAATGCTCCGTGTCTAAACCTTGTGCTTGGTGAAATCTAATTTAAAGTTCTACCCCGACAATAGCATTTCTCACATGGAAAATGATCGCACACAGTCATGGCTAAAAGGCTATCTATCTATCTATCTATCTATCTATCTATCTATCTATCTATCTATCTATCTCATATCTGTCCTATAGCTATCTAAAAGAAAGAAAATTACACGGCACTTCCAAAACGTCATTAAAAACGTCTTCTCAAAAACAGTCCTCTCACTGGGACTTTTCCCAAGCAGTGAAAAGTCCCAGTGAGAGGACTGAAACGTTGTGGTTTGGTGATTAAAGGGAGTCTGTCACCGCATTTTCACCTATATAACTATCAGCAGTGCCCCACAGAAGATTGCAGACACATCCCAGACATATCTGTGTGCACTGTGTGTCTGTATTACATGTCCAGGAAAAGCACTTTTATTCTGCTGGAAAAACAGCTCCCAAGTGCCCGGCTGAAAGTGAAACTAAAAACAGCTTTGTCTCCCGACTCGATTTCTAACAGCTATATCTTCTGATATACTTCTGATATACAGAAGATATATCTTCTAATGTAATGCTGTGATTTTTGTATCATTTGAAAGCTTGGAATGCCAGCTTTCAAAGAAGGTCAGAACCATTTTTCTATCTGCTACCAATCCCAAGATATGAGCAGCTAAAGCAGCCCTCCCCTCTTCAGTCCGGTTTGCTTTGAGCACTTGCAGCAGCAGAGCTGGGCACTTGGGAGCTGTATCTGTCATGAATCACAATGTAAGTCAATGGGGACGGATCCATTTTCTCTGACACAATAGAAAACGGATCCGTCCTCCAGTGACTTTCAATGCTGTTCATGACGGATCCGTCTTGGCTATATTACAGATAATACAACCGGATCCATTCATAACAGATACAGACGGTTGTATTATCAGAACAGAAGTATTTTTGCTGATCCATGACAGATCCAGGAAAAATGCTGGTGTGAAAGTAGCCTTAGTTGTACATGGGACATGACTTAGTGCTAAGGAAGGGCAACTTAAAATACAACACCATGCACCCAAATTTTGGAGGAAAGTAAGCCAAATAATAGCCAGTGTACAGTTAGATAACAAGCAAGATGCATCAAATTTACCATACAGCATTCACCATTATGATACATTTTATGCATTTTAGACCGTTCAGTCTATGTTTATGCTGTCTAAATATAAGATAGCATTAATAAATTTCCCCCAGGGTATCAGTTTTTTCCTAGAGTGTTCTTTTAACGAGTAAGCACAGGATTCAGGTCATTGGAAGGACTTTTGTTGGTAGAGTGCTGCTATGCTGTGATTGCAGGAGCCGCGGTCTTTACTTTAGCTGCTCCTCTCAATTGAACTGTAAAAGGAATAATAGGCCCCACAACAGCAGAATCACAGCTAAACATTTTTTACACCATCTGCATTTTTTTTTTTTTTTTGCTATTAGCGAGTTCATTGATCCAGATGATGCCAAATGTTGATTCATCTGTGGTGCTGAATGTTGCAAGATATTGTAGTCCGAACATAAAATTCTTACACTCTGCTAAGCCTGAATCGTGAATATTAACCCTTGTGAACATAGTGATGAAAAAAATGCTGCTAAAGGCTATGGACACCTTCGGGGCAATTTTCTTTATGACTGTATTTTACTCATTTTGGCCTAAAATACTTTTTTTTTGCAGTTTTAGTGATATATGTGGTTAGAAATCAGTCTATTTGCAGACTGTTCCTCTTGAGTTCTGATGGCTGACAGCTCATGTGAAGCCTTTTCTCTGATCTCCTAACCTCATTAACACTCATTAGAGATAAACTCTTATCAAACCAATATGATTATGACTTAAAGGGGAAGAAAGTCCTTCAGGTAAGAAGATAAGTGAGTCTTCCAGAAATGTGATTAAAACTGTTTTAAATTTGTGGGATAACCCCATTAAAGCATCTGGCAAAGCCTGTCCCATAGCTGAAGCAGTTGTTGGGGGGTCAGAAACCTGACCCTAGGAAGTCACAGCCAACTCATCTTTAAGCAGCCATTTTTGAGATGCATGAATCTTGCAAGAAAGTCTGGTCATATCTCCAAATGGGATGCATATGCAATGACTCATGGGAAATGCAGTTGACTGAAGTGTTGCTGGGTGCCAAACATAAATATGCCACTACTTCTTCTACTCCTTGGAGATGAAATATTTTAGACCAAATGTAGATGACAAAATCATGTACATAATATAACGGAGGCTAACAACCCAAGATCATTTTGCATTATTTTTATACAGTTTATTATGTTCTGTTGAATGGACCTCATTGACTGCCTTTCTGGGATCAACTGATCATCATGGGTCCAGCTCTTTGCCTCTCTCAAGATGATCATATAATTCCCCTGCAATGACCATGTAAGACTAGCAAGGTCCACCACAGCAAGAGTTGCTCTTACTTACCATTGCCCAGCTCTGTCTCATAAAGGGGGATCCTGAGTGGGGGTCCCACCTTCTTGAAACCCAGTCTATACAGGTATGAAGGACCCATAGGCATTTTGTGAGCCACAGTATGCCATCACATTGCTTCAAGTGGAGAATACTTGTGTGTTAAACAGCACACGGAGGTACAGTATGGGCCCATAGCTTAAATAGGGTATTCAAGTAGGGATATAACATGGGGTGGGGATCACTGCTACATCAGTGAGGATCTGACTGTTGGCAACTAAACTGCTTGCTGGAATGGGGGGGGGTTCCATGTCCCTTGTTAACTCCTACAGCAAGACTACATCCAGTAGGAATTGAATGGGGTGGTTAAGAACTCTAATTTCTCATGAAACCAATACAATATCAAGACATGTTAGCAAAACAGGCTGCAATTCACAAGACAACCACTGGGTGGCCAACATAGCCAGACATAGAATAAAGATCTCATGACACAATATCGGAAAATCATGTTGTCTGAATAGCTGGTCATCAGGACATGTCCATTCAAGAGGAAATATAAGGAACAACACATCTGGAGAACAGGGAACATGGGATCAACATTCTGGCAATTGGCGGGGATCCTAGTGGTAGGTTTTATTACTGAAATACCCCATTTGGTACATATAGCATAGGTATGTAAAATGTGAAGCCTATGACATTGGTTTCTGAACGAATGTAGAAATGAAAGCCAATTAAATCCATTTTATTTTCTGGACTGAATTGCAAGAGATATCTGAATACCTGTAACAAATTTTCACACTAAACATCAAGCCTTACATTAATTATCTCTCCTGTCAATTCCTTAATTATTTTTCAGCACTACTGTCCTCATCAGCCTAATGATCCAGAGTAGACATGAGTAAGTTCATGGACAATCACATTCTGGATAGCACAGCTAGGACACACCAGAGCCTCTGTGTATAGATCTATGCAAGTCAATTGTCCATTGCTAGAAAAATGAGGATGAATACAATGCATTTTGTATGACATCATCCCGTCCTCACTAATCACATAGTGCTTATGCTGTAATCCTCAGAACCGACTGGAAAAAAGATAATAAAATATTGCTGTCATAAACCCAATCTTTAGCCGAAAAATGGATGTGATTTTATAGTGAGTATTTTTTGTGGCTGTTATTAATATCCGGAAATGTTACTACAGCAATATTTCATTGTAAATTCTACTAAATCACGGGTCCAAAATAGCATGAATCACCTAATATATATTAATCCGGGCCATGTCATTATTATATACTGTCTAGGGACTGTATATCCATTTGTGATTATTACTTCAATACACAGGATAGCGCAAAAGATTTGCCCAGCTTTGTCAGCCATTCTGGCTGCTCCCTTAGCCCTTAGGTGTCCTTAGGGCTCATACACACAAATATATTATGGATCCGCATCTGAACCGCATTTTTTGAAGGTTGGATGCGGACCTATTCACTTCAATGGGGCTGCAAAAGATACGGACAGCACATCCGTGTGATGTCCGCATCAGTATATCCATTCTGCGGCATCCACAGAAAAATAGAACATGTACTATTTTTGGCCGCAATACGGACAAGGATAGGACTGTTCTAAAGAGGGCTGGACTTCCGTTCCACAAAATGCGGAATGCACACGGCAGGGTTGTTCCACAAAGATTTTGTACAGTTTTCAAACCAGTGAGTTATTCAATTAAATGTATCTGTATAGCGCCACTTGCTGTTTGTTTTTTTTCTTATTTCTCTGTCCTGCCTACAGAGATGGTTGCACGTGCTCAGTTTCGACTGCCTTCTGGGCTGTGATAGGTAGAGCATGGACACGCCCCCTGAGTTGCAGCAGAGACACTCCCCTTGAGCTGTCAGCTTGATATAAATCTAGCAGAGCAATGAATGTGGAGATCTCTGGATCCATGTGAGGTACAGGGCTGGTTCTAGTCATGTATTATATGATGTCTGATTTTTTATTTTTTACATTAATCATGGGATAAGCCCTTTAAATTAACGTGACACCTAATTTGTAAAGTTGCATACTTTGGAGTGGTAAAGAAAAATAATCTGCAGGTGAAGATCATGAAAAATGACAATTACAAGATAAGAAGTATTTATTTCCGTGTCCACAGTCACTTGAGCAAATAGAAAACTTGACATTATATATGTGTAAGTGGAATGTATGAATCCCTGGGAACATTTCCCACAGCTCCGACAAATTATTCACTGTAACCTGTGAATGAGAAGGCAAGCTCGAATGTTTTTGGCAGATTGCTGGCGTCAAGACAAAAGGTGTTAATTAACAGAGAAGAAGATTTTATCTTGTATTTATTTCTTGACCTACTTTTCTCCAGAATACTTTCCAGTGGATTAACAGCACACATCAGTCATTGAGGAGCTCTGGGAAAACCTTGCAAAGTGCAGAAAGTGGGTTTATGTGAAGAAAAAGACAACTGCTAAGCTTCAAGGGGCTTTCCAGTTTCCGTCAGCATCCTTTAAAATAATCTTTTATGAAGATAGCTGTAATTTTGTATTTTATTTACTTTTATTCCTTCTATCTTCTGTTCTGGGCTGTGGTCACATGACCATGTCCATGCAGCTCTTGTTTCCAGTGATGTTATGTCCATGGGCGTGTCAATGCAGCAACAGGGGCATCAGCATCAGCCAATAATTCACAATAATTTCAGTATAATCTTTATTTAGTCACATTTGACAATGTAAGACTGCATAGGAACAGACACCCTTGTACTATCCTGTCTGTCCTGACCTCCTGGCCCTCCTCTGCCCTCCAGCAGCGAGCAGGCCACCAGAGTCCCATGTGTCTCTTTCTGACAGACTTCAGCCTATACCTTGCCAGCAAAGGCTTCTTCTTCCTTCCGGCTCTTATTGGGACAGTACATGCACCCTAATTCTTTCCCAACCTGTGGTCCGCTACTTCTGGGCATTTAAAGGGGTTGTCCCGCGAAAAAAAATTCTACAGTTTTCAAACCACCACCTGGCTCTAAATACTTTTGTAATTGCATGTAAATAAAATTTTCGCTTTGCCACTAAGTTATTCAATAAAATCTATCTGTATAGCACCATCTGCTGTTTGGTATTTTCTTTATTTCTTTTTTACAGCTTAATCAGATGGCCGCACATGCTCAGTTTCATCCTTCAACTGACTCCTGAGCTGTGATAGGGAGAGAGCTACAGAAGAAAGACACGACCCCTGAGAAAGACATTCTCCTTGAGCTGCCAGCTTGATATAAATATGGCAGAGCAATATATGGGTAGATCTCTGGATCCATGTGAGGTACAGGGCTGGTTCTGGTTTTGCTAGAAGCAGATTGTCATGTACTATATGATGTCTGATTTTCATTTTTTACATTAATTATAGGAAAACCCCTTTAAGGCACCTTCCCCTGTCAGAAAGTGCCTGAGCAATAGGTTATTCTAGCTTGCTAGTTCCTGCAAAGGTGTGTTGTTCTGTTTGTCTGTACGTGTACCAATTTCTGCCTGATTCTGGACTTTGATTCTCCACTGCCTGAGACCACCTGTGCCTGATTATGGTTTTGATACTTCACCGACTGCCCTGACCTCGGACTGTTTCTTGGATTGCTTGCACTCTGCCTGCCCTAACCTCTGCCTGTCACTGACTACTATTTAGCCTGATCCCTCAGTACTCCACATCGGTATCTATGACTCCCTTGGCTCAGTTGCCAACCACACAGAGACTATTCCAGGAGGTGGCGGCCTGGTTTCTCTCCTGCAGCAAAGTCCAAATCCCTGTATAGGTTGGTTGGCAAAGTGGTTCCACACCCACTGCCGTAACAGCATCAGACAAATAGATAACATTTCATCTACATCATTAGTTATGCAGCAGCCAGAACAAATACGTACTACCCCTGGTGCAGATAGCACAGTTATGTGTTCATGCTACCACTGGTGATTTAGTGCTGTCATTTGCTGTGTGTCATGTGTTAAAGGGTTAGTGGCGGATAAAGGGTTCTTGGTATGGACCATTATTGTCTGCCTGTCATATTCGTGCAGTAAAATTGACCATATAATAGTACCATAGTGCACATAACTAATTTCTCCTCCCTTCAAACACACTGCACCTGCCATCTGTACTTGTTCTGTTGGGAATTTAGTGCAAGTGCTGTGTGTTTGAATGGAGGAGACATCAAATGAAGGTGATTTGCCTGGTCACATGACCCTCTCTCAGCGGCCATTTTATGGACAGGGGCTCTGTGTGGACAGCACAAAAGATATAGCAAACAAGGGGGCACAACTCATGAGATACAGACAATTATAATGAAGACTAGATTAGCAAGTCTGATATAATCATCTCACAAACACATTGGTCAACAGTAACCAGAAAGTGAAACCCCTTTAACTAAATCGGACCCGAAATGAATCTTGGCAAATACACTCATCTCTAGTTTTTGGACAATATTTGCTTCTGGCTAACAGGAATACTCATCCATACATGCCTTACAGGTTCATACACCTACTAGTTTCGAATTCTGTTAGTGGTAATATTTTTCTGGCTTCAGCTGGTTCCTTATATTTCTGTCTGTCCTGTGTGTATGTATGCCGGATCCGGAATGACCCCCCATTGGAAATCAATGGAGGACAGATCCGGATTACTGGTGTGTCCACACCAAACGGATCCGTCCCCATTGACTTCCATTGGGGGTCATTCCGGATCCGTCTTGGTGCGGATGCCTGGACCGGAGAGCAAACCGCAGCATGCTGCGGTTTGTTCTCCGGTCTGAAGACGGAACGGAATGCTTTCAGGAGCATTCCGTTGTCTTCAGTTCAGTTTTGTCCCCATTGACAATGAATGGGGACAAAACTGAAGCGTTTTTTTCCGGTATTGAGCCCCTTTGACGGAACTCAATACCGGAATTTAAAAACGCTAGTGTGAAAGTAGCCTTTTTGAGATTTGTTGGTAGCTGTGGTGACCCTCACTAAAAAAAATGGCACCTAATTATTTAAAGTCATATGACTGAAAGGTAATTAGAAAACAGGACCTCGTTTGTTCCCTTTCCATTTTAATGGACTTATTGAAGGTGTGCTCATTGCATTACCGTCTCATGTTTCACACAGAAGGCAGCAGGAACAATGCTGAGATTTCACAGATACCTTTAATTAGATTTTAAACAGCACTTAAGCCGGGGAAATAGATGTAGATTTGGTTATGTTGTTTGTCTCACTAATTATCTAAAGTAAAGCAAATTAGGCCCAAAGAAGTCCAAAATCACAACTATTCACATGCTCCAGCTGTCGTGTCAGGATGATCTCCACCCATCCCTGGCAGTTATTGGTGGGTTGAGCCTTCACATGTGACTTTTGTTGCAGAAAATTTTTGTGGCTGAAAATCAGTTTGTTTCATCTGAATGGGGTTATTTTGGTAGGAAGCACACAGATTTTCGTAAGTCTCATTCAGATGAATAGAACTTATTTCCCATCGCAAAAAATTTTAGCAACAAAATGTGAAGGAACCCTAAACCCGGCCTTAGGTACAAGGTGCAGTTTCTGGGTATGATTCTACTATCAACGACCAATGAACTGGACTATATCTGAAACATACCACACAACGTAACTGTGAAGATGATGCATGTCCATCAAGCTCAACCACGCTTAGGTATGGCCCACACATGGTGAAAAATCTATGGCAGACCTGGTTGAAATCAGCCACCACAAAAACTGTCTAAATGGGCTAGATTTTATGGCATTGCTGAAGGAAACAGCTAGAGTTGGCTTGTCATGTTGTTCCCAGCCTGTGGGACATCAACCATGATGCTCAAGATCCAGCATGACTTTTCTAAGTCATTGTTCATTACAGTACAGTGTGAACTGAGTTCAAAGTACCTTTTCTAGTTTGTAGAATTGGCCAGAATATAGATGGGCATCCTTGTCAAGCAGTTATTGTCATAGTTAACAGGTCGGTGGCGGTTTTGGGACCTAAATACTCCTGATGCGGTGACCCATTGGATCACTGATATAGTGGAAAAATTGCACTGTTTGCACTTTCTATCCCACAGGCTGTGTATATGGAGGAGATAGGGTTAATTAGCTGACCTCAGAGACTATTGCTAGGTGTAGGCTGGTCCCACCTGTCTTATCTAGTGCTGTGGTTGTGTGTAAGGAGAAGTTGTTGAGAGAGGAAGCCAGCTGGGAGATAGCAGCCAGCCAAATTGAAAAAGTGATTTTTACAAGTGCTATTCTCTGGGAGAGAAGAGAATTGAGCCAAGCAGAAGGTTTAGCAGCCTTACAAGGAAGAGTGCTGGAAAACTAAAGCCAGTGAAGGTAACACATGAATCTATTTTGGCTGTGCACTTCACTACATTTGGTTGGAGTCTGAAGTTTCCGAATCCCCTACCATGCAAAAGAGACAGAATGGTCATCTGCTAAAGGACTACACCTGCAACTGGGTTACTGTAGAAATACTGATTGAGCTGGGGAATATAAGAGTAGGGGAGAAACAAATGTCACCCTTGGACAAACTGGGAATATTGTACGATTTAGCTGGAGAGGGACTCAGAGACAACCACCATACTGCCTAATCCTCTGTATATGTGGCCTTGGGAAAAACTACTTGATGCAACGTGCAAAGACTGTGCCTACCCTTGCAACATGTACCCATGAACTGCCAAGGTGTCTGGCAAACTTATCCATGTTATTCACAAGGTCAGTTTTCTCATTACACTGTACCATCACTTGCACTGCCACCACATTACCACATCCTCCATCAGGCACCCTTCCCTTGCACCCCAAAACCCATCAACACCAAGGACACAACAACCACCACCAGACAGGAAACCCCAAGCCAGGGTGTGTCCTGAGGGGAAGAAAGGGTCTACCCCCTCCCTTCACTGTGCGTGCATGGCTCAGGGAGAATTGGAGTAGGATTGCCATTGTAACTACTACCACCTCCATCCTCACCGCTGCCACTTCTCCTATCCTCTCCACCTCACTCCTCCCCTGCAGACTGTCGTGCATCACACATACAGGTTCTTTTTAACCACTGAACTACACCTGCAGTCCAAAAGAGTACACTGAGTTGCATGCAATCTTGTGAATGCAGCTGTCATTCGATTAATCAGTAGGGCTACAAAAAGTCTCGCTAGGGGGTGTGGTTGACTGAATCATGCACATACTATACAAAACACAACGTGCATATTACAATATATAACACTATATAATTATTATATTTGATATGGCTAATGGCTTGTAAAGGCTTGTTTTGCACTACCGGCATTCCCATCGGCCGCATTGACTATGCAGCAGTATTTGCCCAAACAAATCCCGGTATATTTTCCAGGCAGCAGGCAGATTGGCACTGAACCCCATTATAGTCAATGGGGCTGGCGGGCATTTCGGTAATATCTGGCAATGCCGGATCCAATAAGCTCTCTGTAAACCAAGACTTACATATTACATTCATATCTGCTTGCCTTTATTTCAGGCTGGGGACTGGTGCTCACTGGCTCTGCCGCCCTGTTGGACCTGATGTACGACTACTCTCTGTGACACTCATCAGGCCGCGAAAGTAGAAGAAAGAGAAACTGAGCTCCCAGGTTTTTCTCCTCCCTCACTACATGACACTCCCCCTGGTTCCTCATCTTTACTTTCATTATTGGGCCAGTGGCTGAAATCCTTACAGTCCCTCCCTAACAACCTGTTCATCAGCCTTTTCATTGGTGGCAGTGGCTGGCCCGCATCACAATGGCAAGAAACGCTCTGCAGATGAGTGTGTGCCGCACTGTGCACGTGTGTAGTTGTTGGGGACCACTCGGTTACAGTACAGTACAGTATATTGATGACCTATGCAAATACTTTGTCACCAAGGTATTCTTTAACCTGAAGACAATTGCAATGGACATTAATTCACTCTTCTTTCTTGGCTACTTTCACTGAAATTAAATATATGTGAAAAGCAGATTTTTAAAATCCGCTTTTCTTGCACCATCAACATAATAACCTCACTGATGTCAGTAGTTTGACAAAGCTGCACACTGGCGGCTTCTGAATAATCTGAATAGGTTGAGCTGGCAGGAGTAGGCACAATTAGTAAATTAGTAAAATTAGTAGGCACAAGAAATATGATATAAATTATATGTGGGATAGATAGGACAAGGGTATTCTTTGTTTTAGATTTTTATTTCAATTTTTCATAAATCAGAAAATTTTAACAAGGATTAGGTGCATTTAGAGTCAATTGTTTTCAATCCATGGGATAAAAATCAGGTGTGAGTGGTAGATAACATTTATGCAGAAATATAGAAAATTTTGACGGGTTCACAAACTTTCATGCACCACTATGTGTATATATATATATATGTACCCAGTGATGTACGGAGAGAGGGCCCCATAGCAAGGATCAATCCAACATCCCCCCCTCCACAGGACAGAAGGGTTTCTTCCTAAACCCTTTTCAGTGACCCTTGGGCCATTTTTCCACTGCCATTTTCTAAAAGTTGCTCCTTTAGAGGGTTGAGTCCTGACCAAGTTTTTATCTCCAGTAGAAAAGGATAAAATCCCAACTAAGACTGGGCCCCCCTTGCCCTGGGCCCCATAGCAGTCGCATATTCTGCTGCTATGGTAGTTACACCCCTGTATATACCTACACCTACTTCTTATGCCCCAAAGTTCAGAGTTCATCAGCACCTACATACTGTATAGTACCCATTTAGTACCAAACAATATTCAGAGAAGGACATACAGTACATTGCCAACATAAAGTCAGGCTTAGCACATAGACCGCAACATATATTTGAGAATACCAAAGTTGGAACCTACACTTGGAAAAAATTCCAATGAAATGTCTGTGGATTTGTAGCATCTGGCATACACAAAGCACATTAAACCACCGTATATGAAATAAAAATGCATAAAGAACATTAAAAAGCTCTGAAAACTACCCTCTGACTCTTAAAAGCCGCAAAGCCAAACGCTTGACATAGCACATGAATTGTCAGCTTACAATAGATAAGGCTTTGTCATCGGCAACACCAAGTTGAGGATTATGGGGAATGAAAACAGCGTTTACATAACAGGGTATGAAAGATGGCGCCATAGCAATGAAACAAACTGCTCTATAAACAAAAACTTCCCCACTGCCTTCCCCCTCCGGTTTATGCTCATAAAAGCTCGAGCCTGTTATTATTCAACGGTAAAGCATCTATGAGTTAATATTTCATGAGCTGTCCTTAGGCAGGAAAAACCTCCGTTACAATAATAAAAAATAATATGAGAATGGAGTCACGATTTCTACTGAAGCCTCTAAGGGGCTGCTTAATGAAAAAATCATCCCTCCAACAGTCTGAAGAGGAGACGTGATGATACATCCCCTGGTTATCTGCTAGGGGTCTTGGCGAATAAAGTATTGACGAGTTTAGATGTGGAGGTTGTAACAGACTAGAAAACTCACACGAGCTGCAAAAGCAGAATACACAATTGGATGCAAAAAAAAAAAGTTTGAGACTTTGCGTTGAGGAACATAAAAATTTCTACATGACAACATCCAGCTTAGAGATCTTCAAGAAACATTGACTGCGTGTGTGAATCTGACTCGTAGATGTTTCTTCACTGTACAATATGTGACACTGGCAATCCATTTCAGGCTTCATTACGGGAACTTCCATAATTTAGACTGCTTTTGACGTTTCTTATTGATGTAGGAGAACATTCTGGATGCCTTATTCAAGAAGAATTCTCCTAAATGCAAACACATGCAATTTTTTGCACACAGGGTAGAGTGTCCTGGGTGAGAACTCAATGATATGATCTCCTAGTATTACTAACTTTATGATTGCTGAGTGCAGGATCATGAAGATGGAGTTTCATGTCAAAAAGTTGCAATCTCTCTCAACTCATTTTAACAAAATCCACATCTACAAACATATAGGAAACGTCTACCTATTGCTCTTTTTACATATATAAACCAATAAAATACTTGATGTTTGTGTGGCCCATCCTGTGTGATAGGGTCATAGCTATTAGTGATTTTTTTTTTTAAGTCAAAGCCCGAGAACAAAAAGTTCAGCATGCCACACAAAAAAGGTGTACTAGGATGCAGTCGATCACAGGCCCTCCCCATAACAGAAGGGTCCCCCATAAATCATTACCCAACCCTCTGGATCACAAGGCTCTTGCAAGGGTCAGGGACTAGTGGCCATCCTCAGCCTCACCTCTGACTTCCACCTGAGCTGCCACCTTAGATCTTGGCCAAGAGCCTAAGTCAAGGTCTGGCTTTCCCCCAAAGGGGAAAGCCAAGGGGTTAGTTAGTGATTACTATTTTTAATTTGCTGTCCTCCACAAGACAGTTTAGGCAGGGTGTCGAATCTCCTTAGAGAGACCAGTCCAGTATGGAGAAGTACTCCATGATATTGAGACTTATTGGCAATGCTCCATGGTTGACTTCCTTTTGAGATACCTCTTTGCATATCCACAAGACAGTGAAAGGGAATGAGGTCATCGGAGGTTTTGTCAGTTAAGACAAAGGACCTAGTGTTTGTTCCCCCTCCATGCCATTTCCATGACTCTTAGGCCTCTTTCACACTAGCGGCAGCACGGATCCGGCAGGTGAAGGGTGCCGCCGGATCCGTGCTGCTGCAGGGACATATGTGGGGCCGGAACCGCGCTCCGGCCCAACACATGTCACACAGTACAGACACACACACACAGACATATACACATACAAATACACATACATACTTACATGCTCCTGGCAGGTCTCCACAGTGCAGGAGGAGCAGAACGGCGCGCACATAGGACGATTCCCCACAGCGCCCTCTGCTCTGATGTGTACACCGTCCTGTTCCTCCTGCGCTGTGGAGACCTGCCGGGAGCATGTAAGTATGTATTTGTATGTGTATATGTCTGTGTAAGTTTATGTGTATGTCTGTATGTATGTATGTATGTATGTGTGCAGGTGACGGATCCGTCATGAACTCCATTGAAAGTCAATGGAGGACGGATCCGTTCACCATTGTGTCACACCAAATGGATCCGTTCCCCATTGACTTTCATTGGGGGTCATGACGGATCCGTCTTGGTGCGGATGTCTGAACCAGAGAGCAAACCGCAGCATGCTTTTAGGAGCATTCCGTCGTCTTCAGTTCAGTTTTGTCCCCATTGACAATGAATGGGGACAAAACTGAAGCGTTTTATTCCGGTATTGAGCCCTTATGACGGAACTCAATGCCCGAGTTATAAAACGCTAGTGTGAAAGTAGCCTTAAGCCAAATTGTCTACCTTTAAAGTGAGATCTGCACAGATCTGCTACTTAGTAGTAAAGTGCATGGGGACTATCTGCGTCCATAGCAGCCCCATAGCTCCATGGTCTGCCTCTATAGTATGTGGGCTATATGGTTCTAAATATGCAGTTTATACATACAGTACAAATATTCCATAATCGTTTTTGTTGACAGTGCCCCTTTAAGTGTATAAAGACTGATGCCACTGTCACAATTACAGAAGGTGAGGGCACTGCATTCTCTAGCAAGGAACTGACAATGTACTTGCCAGGGGATTTTCCAACATTTTGTTTTTGAAGTGAATTAAGGATAAGCTGCTTAGTTCCTGCAGATGAGGATTCATCACAGTTTAGAGCCAACAAATGCAAAGTATTACAGATCACTAACCGCAGAATGTCATCCAAGCTTCACCATCCTGGAGACTATGCTCGTTCCTAAGTGGTTATTATCATACTGAGTCTGTTCTATACAACATAAACTGTGTTTTTTTTAACTCATTTCTTATATTGGAAAGGAGGCCTGAAAGCAGTGGCGTATATAGAGATATAAGGGCCCCATAGCAAGGATCAAACCAGCCCCCCCCCACACACACACAGCACAGAAGGGTTTCTGCCTCAATGACCCTTGGATCATTTTTCCACTGCCTCATTTGCTAAAAGTTGTTTCTTTAGAGGGTAGAGTCCTGACCAAGTTTTCACCTCCAGTAGAAGAGGAGATGATTCCCAACTAAGACTGGCCCCCTCTTGCCCTGGGTCCCATAGCAATCGCATGGTCTGCCGCTATGGTAGTTACATCCCTGCCTGAAAGTGAAGCTTTATCATACAGGCTCATTTGAAATCTTCTTCAGAACACCAATGTGACTTCTGTTTGCTTTAAAGTATAAAGTACTGACAATTTATTTTATCCTCACAAAATCCCTTCTGTATCATCACTTGACAATAAGCTGACAATTGTTTTCCTTAGCTCACTTTTCAGCTTTGCTGTACAGATTGGGGCAGAATGAGCAGTGTCTTCTTATTTTTGATTTATATTTTTTTTAATTGTGGTGCTTTTTTGTCACTATCTTAATAAAATAAAATGTTCCAATTTTTACTGACCACTTCATAATAAGCTGACAATTGTTTTCCTTAGCTCACTATTCAGCTTTGCTGTACAGATTTGGGCAGGATGAGCAGTGTCTTCTTATTATCATTAGAAATCAATTGTTTAATGAAAGCTCTGTTGTACTAGTAGGGACCAGATAAGGAAGAATAGTAACAGTATACATTATACATACAAATCAGGCTATGTATGTAGTTCCCTAGTCATATTTTGGGGGGAGGCAGCTGTACGTCATCACTTTATGGAGACTGTAATGATCTATGATATTTTTTCTGTCTATTGACTCCCATTCATTTTAGCTGCCACAAAGCACAAATATCCTGCTGTAATGTCTATACAGAAAATACAGGAAGGAGGTGTATATTTCCAATATAGCTGCCCCAGGGAAGTTTTTAAAAAATAAAAACAATGATAGTAAACAGTAAAAAAGAAAAAGAAACACATTATTTCTTTTCTACAGACTTATAACTGATTAAGGGTACCAAATATTAAATACATGAGATACTCCAGGTGAAATGACTATGCAGGACCCTGGAGCTGTCAATCATGAAGAAAGAGAGGTCCTGGTGAGGAATCAGGAGAAGCAAGAGTGGTGCACAGAGTATCGGCACAGGTCCGCTCTCCTATTAGCCAAAATGGAACAAAAATATTGTACCTCTTGGCTAATAGAAATGATAAAAGAATACAATAGAGATGTACTTATGAGGAGAGCGCTCTCCAGCCGCCCACCACCCTTCTCAGTGTCTGACGGCAGGCTGCTCTGTGTCTGCATACTATACACGGTCGTCTGTATGTCTGATTTATTCTTTCATGGCCCCTATTAGAAAAACGGCACAATATTATTTTTAGTAGGAGAGCAGACCTGTCTCTATACTATGTCGCTCTTACATAGGACATCATAATCTGAGTACAGAGCCACATAAAGGGGAATTGTGTCATACAAGGCCCTCCTTGTATTACACAAGGGAATAGGAGGGTGGGCAAAGGCAGAGGCTGGGGAGGAGTAACCATGAAAGCAGGCAGAGCAACCTGGACTCCTACATACTGAACGCCACCCCTGGGCACTTGCGAGTGCTCATTTGAATATGAATTAGGGCTCATTCACACGACTGTATGTATTTTGTGGTCCGCAAAAACGGATCCACAAAAAAAATACTGATGACATTCGTGTGCATTCCGTATTTTGCGGAACGGAACAGCTGGCCCCTAACTGTCACGGACGTTCCTATGACAGGTAACAGGAGGTCTGTCAGATTGGCAACACATGGTATATTCTGACATGTTTTCCTTTTTTGTTGTTGGTATTTACCACACCCTTTTCCCTCAGGTGTTCCTGGTGTGGTAATTGTCCCTCCCCTATTTATTGCTTCTTCTTCCACAATTCCTTGCGGTTTATAGCTTCAGTTGTTGTTGTGGTGAGCTGGAGTTTGGTTCTCAGCTGAGATCCTGGAGTCTCCATTTCTTAATTGAAAGATAAGTGTCCTTTTCCCTTCTGTGTGTTTCATTACTTTTCGCTGTTGTTTTGTTATTAGGCCTAAGGGAGACTTCTGTTCGTCCTTCCTTTTGGAGGAACAGGTAGACTCATTCCTGTCATTAGTTCCAGGGTCCTATAGGGTCAGTTTGGTGTTTAGGTTCCTGTGTATGAACTCGCCTATATTTGAGGCCTGTTCATACTGGTAGATAGACAGGAATTGAGCCAGGGTTTCCTTTAGGAGGTGTCCATCTTCCTTCCTTAGTTTCTAGGCCTAATCTCCTTTCTCTCCTACGCTCGGTTTGGTCCCCCCCCCCACACCTAAGCGTGACATTAATAGAACAGTACTATCCTTGTCCGTAATGAGGACAATAATGGGACATGTTCTATTTTTTTGCGGAACGGAAAAATGGACATACGGAAACGGAATGCACATGGAGTACCTTCCGTTTTTTTTGCGGACCCATTGAAATGAATGGTTCCGCATACGGTCCGCAAAAAAAAGGGAACGGAAACTGAAAGAAAATACGGTGGTGTGAATGAGCCCCTGTGTTTTTCCTGCATCTGCAAGTCTAAAGAGCCATGTAAGCGCTGTATATGGTCATATAGTGGTGACAGACTCCCTTTAAGTGCAACCACTGGTTGAAGTTGCTGGGCCTGGCTTGACCTTTTGTCCTCACCCTAAAACATGTAATAGGTCCACAGGTTGCTGAATTGCAGGTGCTTATCTTTCACTATAGAAGTACTGTGTAGCTATGTAGAAACATACACCTATGCTACAAGTTTTGCTATTGCAAGAGATTAAATTTGGCCACATGTCCTGACCATTGAAGCAATTACTAAAATTTTGCATATTCATTATGTTCAATGTTCTTATTTCGATAATTAGTGCAGATCATGGGACAGGGGAGGAGAATTCTCGAAGGTCTACTTCTCCCCAGCTGCTTCAAAGGGCCATTAACACAGAAAGCTTATAAAAGTGCAGCTTATAAAACAAGCTGTAAATATTCATAAATGTGGATAACCTTACATAGCCTCTCCTCAGGATGTTTCTTCTGTTTGGCTTGGGAACATTGGACATGCACAGCAAAGAAAAATCGAGCAAGCAAAAAAATATATAAAAATATAACAATTTTATTAATAACATTTTTTTATATTTTTATATATTTTTTGCTTGCTCGATTTTTCTTTGCTGTGGTTCCTTATATTATTTTAAGCAAGACTTTTTATTTTTTTTATGTGGGCATATGTAGGTATTATTAACATTGGACATGCAGTTTAATCTATGGGCCTGGTGTAGCACTGTTTTTTAGGCAGTATATATATATATATATGTATATATATATATATATATATATATTTATAGGTAGGTATAATTAGTTTAATGTATGGAATTATAATCTAGGCACTACCGTATATATCTCTTTTATGGTCATTACATTTATTTTAAAAAAATGAATAGCATTGGCCCCTCAAAAATGTTGGCCCATTAGGATATTTTGGTTAAGTAAGATTTCTAGACAAAAGGTTTTCAGGATACAGGAACTGTATCATATATCTAGTTTCTAACTAGATACAGATGTACCACATGCTGACTTGTTATCTGAGCCTGGAAATGCCACCCTCATACGCCAGGGCCCCGCACATTGAATATACCTACCTGGCTCCCAGCGCCGCTCCTGGTCCCCGCATGACAGCCGCTGCTTCTCCCTGTGCATGGGTGAAAACATCCGGTGTTGGGGGGGAGCAGCCAATGGTAGGCGGAGACAGGGACGAGCCTTTCTATCGTCACCGGTGATGCTAGGGAGGCTCGTCCCCGTCCCCGCCTGCTATTGGCTGCCCCCCTTTCCCCCCAACATCGGATGTTTTCATCCACGCACAGGGTGAAGCAGCGGCTGCCATGCGGGGACCAGGAGCGGCGCAGGGAATGGGGAGCCAGATAAGTAGATTCAGTGTAAGGGGCCCAGGCATATGGGGAGGCATTTCCAGGCTCAGATTGTGCCAGTAATATAGGTGTATCCTGCCCAGCAGATATCACTGTTATATCACTTTCCCTAAATACAACTATTTATCAAAACTAAATGCATTAGCCTACCACTACATCCAATGGCAAATCAATTTTGATTTCTGTTGCTGTTGGTTACATCCTGTATGCTCACAGTGCTTTTTGTCCTTCCCTTCAATAACCACTCCTCTGTGTGCAGTATCAGTTACATGTCAGTTACAGCGCTAGTTATGGATGGATAGACAGACAATAGACAGATAAATAATAGACAGACATAGATAATAGACACATAGATAATAGAAAGGCAGACAAATAGCAGAAGGATGGATTTTGCTCTAACAAATGATGTTTTAAATCCAGTTACACAGAACATTTTGAATATATGGAGATAGAAAATGAACTGGTTAGTGTCACATGGTCTGCGGATGTCAGGACACATCTCACTCCCATAGGGCATAATGGGCATAATGGGACAGCAGACACATGACAAACCAGGAATTAGGAATCAAGCATGGGAGATAAGAGAAAACTAGAAATGAGGTAAATTAAAAAAAAAAACAACAACAACTATCCAAGGAGGAATGGGAGCTAGAGGACTCAAAAGTAGTTTAAAGAAGAACCTCCTTTAATACACCGCTGCAGACAATCTTAACTTGACTCTTTCAAAGACTGTTGTTGGGTCAAGTGTGAATTTAAAGCAATTGTGTATTTATTGTGTCAAGTCAATGTTTGCTACATCTGTATCCCTGTGAACACACACTGCTACAAATGCATAATTATACCGTGTTCTTTTTCCCAATGGTTGTTAAATATGAATGAAGCTTCGCTTTCCTCTGACTCACATACACGTCAGTATTACTAAAAAGCCTAATGGGAACCACCGTCAGATGTTTCTGTAAACTCCAGGAAATACTCCATGTGAGACTTGCCATAAAATGAGATACAGCAGTAATGAGATGAATAATGTTTGATTTACCTGCCATGAATCATTGATCATTGTACCCCTGCAGGCATCAAGTAACTTTAGTTAGCCTCTTCCAGTTATGTGACTTGTGTATGTAAAATATATGTAAGTAGAGCTTATCTCAACATGTGTGTTCAAACCACATATGTGACACACGGGTCTACAAAGGAGTAATAGACACAAGACTACCTGAAAAGTTGTTTTGTTTTCTATTTTAGATGTAAAATGCAAAACAGGGTCAGTGTCCCCCAGAGGTCTTTTGATGACCTCTTGGAGGACATATTATGTGCCGAAATTATATAAAAAATATAACGAAATACAAATAAAAGAAAAAAAATGTCCACCGAACTAAAACAATCACCATAGTCACCTTGTGTATGCAAAACTATATAGTACATATTATATATCAAAATGACCTACACAAAATAGGGAATTATTAATCATTTATTTTGGTGTCAGTTTGTATATTTAAAAAATAAAGGAATACCATTTGAAAAAAGACTTTTCTTTTTACGTTCTTTGCAGTTTTCCCTCTAAACTAAAAGAGAAAAACAATTCTCTAAAAATGTTAATAAAAAGCCCTAGGTGTCACATAAAACCGTTGCAATAATTATTTTGATAGTCAAAGAAAAAGTTGGGACTGCTAAAACCAGTCCACCATGTGTGCTAAATCACAAAAAAGTGTTTGTTATTAAAACGAGTCCTGCACTTTTGGGAGGTGGGGGGGCAGACTTGTGAAGGGAAGCCTACTTAGCGGTGACCTGCTCCCCTTGTGTTATGTCAAATGGTAACAAGACACAAGGGAAAGAGGTCAACGCAGCGGCCAGTAATTGACTGCAGTGGCGGTAAAAATGGAAGTTGACATCTGGGAGCGCATCAGGGCAGCCGAGGCTGGGGAGAGGAGGAGTGGGGTCTGCCTTGTTAAACACCACAACACAAACCATTTAAGGTCTTTTCAGACCTTGTCATTAAAGGATTATTAGCATGTTTGAAAATTAATTTTTCGTACAAAAAAATCCACAAATCTACTCTATCAATGCATGCCTCCATGCAGAGCATACCACCTATTTCTCAAATAGTAGTATTCTCAGCTAGGGATGCCACCTGGCCTGTAAGTGACTGGTATACCTAGTAATATGATATAATTGATATCAGGAAGCCAGGGGGCACTAACACCAATTCTTTTACTGCCCTTGACCACCTTGGTTGTTAACATTTACTTCTCACTGTCTTGGAGCAGCAGTGATGTTGGCTTTAAAGATGTCCTCCAGGATTTAACAACGGATGGCCTATCCCCAGGGTAGGTCATCAATATTGGATCGGTGGGGGTATGACACCCTGCACCCCACTGATCGGCTGTTTGAGAGTAGCTCCATATCCATTTTTTAAACTTGGTTTTATTTTCTGATCACAGATTTTTTTTTAATTCTACATCCTGAACATGATTATGGGGACAGCCATCTTGCCTGAGCTGTTCTTAGCAGCATTTAGAAAGAATTAAATAAAAATAGCTTTGCTATGGGCCATAGACAATGGTCTGGAAGTGACCTCATTGACTTCTATGGCAGAGTTTTCTAGTCATGCTCTGTGTCCTGTACAAAGGTCATTGTACAAGAAAAGAATAGATACAGTAAGCTCTGACAATCACCTATTGTGAATGGTGGATTGTGTCTTATCTATACACAGAGGTGATATCATTACAGGCAGGATTAGAATAACAGATAAGCGGGTAACTGCAGTAAAGTGATCTGTACAGACCAAGAAGTGGGGCCTATTACTTTTCTTAGTGACTGATGCGAAAACTGCAGGATTTTATGTTTTTTGTTTAAATATAGATATTGATGTGGAAAATTAAAAATAACTGACAAAAATACTTTAAAAATAAAAACATGATTTAAACAATAGGTCATTTTCATGTGTCATGTGTTGACACATTCCCTTTAAATGCTTACCAGTTTTTTTGTGTAGCAGGTATGATTGTACATAGCAACCAATCACAGCTCAGTTTTTATTTTACATGAGCACTGTAGGAAACAAAAGCTGCGCTGTGATAGGTACCCATGAGCAACAAAGACAATTTTTGCTTCATAAATACTCCACCATTATATTTTCTGCCTGCTTCCATTAAGCTTTAAATCTACTTTATTTCATGTCTTTGAGAGTTAATTTCATTTAAGCCAAAGTATTATGGCTGCACGGGTCGATGCAACTTCTTCCATTCGAGTACATTGAAACAAATATTAAAGAGGAATGAGTACAGTAAATAAACAATTATTTTCCTGTATCGTCGTTCCCAGAGAGATTACAGGTTGCTAGGCAACAGCTTAGCAACCTGTTTACACGTATCATGCCATGCTACAGAGAAAACTCTATTACTATGGTATAGTCTATAAACCCTGCATGCTTTCAACCATATATTAAATAGTGGCTTTTAAACTCATTAGGATCTATAGAAAAGTAAAACTCCTCAAGGTCTGAGAGTCCAATGGAAGCAACGGGTAAGCTATTCGGGCACAAAAAAGAAACATTAGGTAGTCTGCATGGTACATTAGCATTGCAAAGCTTTGAAGGGACTGATAAAATCTTCATAATTGGTGGCCAACCTTCTAGCTAATGCCAAGACCTAGATACCAAAACAGATTTTGAGAATCTGGAGAATGACCAGCAGTGTCGGACTGGCCTACCAGAGTACCAGAGGATCCTCTGGTAGGCCTAGGCTCTGATACCATAGTGCCACTCCCCCCCCACCAAAAAAAATAAATAAATTGGAACAGTTTTTGGAGACAATACATTTCCACTAGGGTCTATTTCTTTGACTCAAAACCTATTAGACTTTATTGACGGTATGAGGGTTGGGCAATGAGAATAATTTCCTCTGTAGGGCCAAAAGGAATCGCAGTACGACTATGATGACTAGCTTACCAGCTCACCTGTTTCATAATGATTTTTTATCTGCCCGGAGTAACTCAACTAAAGGCATATTTTTGCCCCATATACACATTTCAAGTTGGCACTTTCTATCCCCTGTTTTAAGCATCAGTGTATCCTGGCAGGATGTTTACATGCAGAACTTCCTGTTTTCATCAGCTTCCTGCTCGTTTTCTAACCAAACCCATCATGCTTTGCTCTGTAATGTTTGTTAGGGCTTGCTCCACCTGCTACACTGTTCTCTCTGCAGTAGCCATGCCCCTTACACCTCCCCTCTACATGTTAGTTAGACGAAGCAAGCCCTGAGAAACATCACAGAGCAAAGCATGATGGGTTTGGTTAGTAAACCCAGCAGGAAGAAGATGGAAACAGGAAGTTCTGCATGTACACATCCTGCCAGGATGCAGTAATGCTGAGAACAGGGGAAGGAAAATGCTTACATGAAAAATAGGTATATGGGGCAAAAATATGCAGTGTTTGGGGTTGCTCAGGGCAGATAAAAAAAATCATTACGTAACAGGAGTACCAGTAAGCTAGTCATTCTCCCATATAAAAAACAATTCAAGTAAATGTAAAGAATAGCAGTAAATAAATAGATAAAAATTAATTATGAAACTGGAGAATCCCTTTAAACTATTGTCTTATTTTTCATTGTATACTAATATTATATATTCCAGAAGGCTCAGAAATGTGAATTAATAGCCACCAACCAATCCATCCCTCGTCCCTTCCATCTTCATACACTTCAAATATCCTACTGATTGAAACAATGACTCATTTATGTGTGATAGAGCCTCTCCCTTCTCCTGACCTCTGTATATAACCACCATCAATCTCCTTATATTCTCTCTTATCCAGATTTATTAGGTAGATAGTTTGTCACTGTGTAATTGAATCTCTCTCTCACAACAAGCCTGGAATCTGTCCCAAACACTTTACTCTGATTGTACTTCTAAAGCTTGCGTTGACCCAGTACAGCCTGTAACAAGAAGCTTATTTTTCCTGTCAGGCTCATTTACATAATTTCATGATCATTTTTTTTCTCACTTGGTTTTAAAAATGAAAATAAACAATGACGGGAACTAAATGACTGAAATGAATATCATAATAATCTAGTAAAGGGGACCTGACAAAGAGAGAAGAAGTCCTATAGTTATCGTATAGTTATCCCCATTTTACAGGAGCAACCTAGAATTTCTGCCCATTATAATCAACCATCCACAGGGAAAACCTCAGGTTCCTGGACCTCAATGTGAAATATCTTCCATGGACTCTTCCCTGTCATGTTTCATTTATAGTACTTCTGTCCTCATGTAACCACCCCATCTAATACATTATAATGTTTTGTAAATGTTTTTTTCCCTCCCCCTCCTCCCCCATCCCCTTTCCTCCTTTTCCCCATTCCCAAGCATGTGTTGACAAGATTACGTCTATGCATAGTCCTCGATTAATCAGACTGATGGACCATATTATGGACCATATTATTCTTTTATGGACTTTCTTATTCAATTCCTAGACTGTGCTGATCTGCTGCATTACAGCAGATATATACTGTTATATATCTGTTGCTATGGGGATCGACCCATTATCCCTAGTTGTCATTTTCTCCAATCTGTGAATGTTTTTTTTTCTGTGATTTTATTTGAAAACATCAATAAAAACATTTTAAAAATATTCTAGTGGCTCAGTGGTTAAAGGGATTGTCCAGTTTAGACAGCCTATTTTCATATATTCTTTTATGTAGTTCTGAGAAGGGGTCCTTTGTTTGTGATCCTCATCTTTTGCCCAAAGTGGAGAGCGGCTACAAAGAGCAACTCTCACTCTGGAGAACCTGTTCTGTCCTGCATTTCATAGACCACTGATCTGAATCAATTGAAGGGGTTATCCAAATGTTTAGTATTGATGACCTATCCTCAGGATAGGTCATTAGTATCTGATCAGTGGGCGCCCAACACCCAGAAACCACACTGATCAGCTGTTTGAAGAAGCTGTGGCCTCGTAACAGATTACAAAGAACAGCGCGGTCCATTGTACAGCGGCTGTGCTCTGTATCGCAGCTCAGACCCACTCACTTGAATGGGACTGAGTTGCACCTAAGGCATGTGACCACTGAAAGTGACATCACTGGCCTAGGAAGAGGCTGTGACCCTTACCAATGTGCCACAGCCTCTTCGAACTGCTGATCGGCAGGGTTCTCAGGTGTCAGACCCCCACCGATCTGATATTCATGACCTATCCTGAGGACACGTAATCATTAACACCTTGCCGACCGCACCCACTGTCTTTAGACGGCGGGCGGCGCAAGTCCCCAGTCTGCAGCGCCGTCTAAAGACAGCGCTGCAGAAAAGGGGTGTCAGGGAGCCCCAGGACGGACGAGCGACGGGGGTCCGGCTGTGCCCAATAGCCGGACCCCTGCTGAATGCGCCAGCATCGGTGAAAACACCGATGCCGGCGCATTAACCCTTCATGTGCCGCGGTCAGCGCTGACCGCGGCACATGAGGCGTGCGGCATGGTCCGCCGCTATTCAGGATGGCGAGCTGGGCCATCGGGTCCCCGTGCTGCTGTGACGGGGACCCGATGGCTTGGATAGCACCCCGATGCCTTCCTTAGGCATCGTGGCTGCTATCCCTGCGTTCCTGTGCGATCCAGCCCCCTGGATCGCACAGGAAGCAGGCTGTAAGTGTATTACACTGAGTAATACACTTACAGCCAATGCATTACAATACAAAAGTATTGTAATGCATTGTAAAGGGGATCAGACCTCCAAAAGTTAAATAAAGTGGAAAATGAAAAGTTAAAAAATAAAGTAAAAATAAATAAATAATAATAATAAAAGTTAAAAAAAAATAAGCCATTTTAAAAAAAAAAGTTAAAAAAATGGTAAAAAAAAGGTGAAAAAAGAAAGGTATACATATTAGGTATCGCCGCGTCCGTATCGACCGGCTCTATAAAAATATCACGTCATCCACCTCGCCAGGTGAACGCAGTAAAAAAAAAAAAAAAACTGTGCCAAAACAGACATTTTTTGGTCACCTTCCCTTACAAAAAGTGTAATAGCAGGCGATCAAAAAAGCGTATGTACCACAATATGGTACCAATCAAACCGTAATCTTGTCCCGCAAAAAATGAGACCCTAACTAAGACAATCGCCTAAAAAATAAAAAAAATATGGCTCTCAGAAAATAGCAACACAAAAAAAAGATTTTATTCTGTTCACAAATGCATCTAATGTGTAAAACTTTCCAAAAATAAAAATGTTAGACATATTGGGTATCACCACGTCCGTAACAACCTGCTCTATAAAAATATTACATGAGATGGCCCCCCAGGCGAATGCTGTAAAAAAAAATTAAAAAAAACTATGCCAAAATAGCCATTTTTTTCCCTCTTCCCTCACAAAAAGTGTAATAGCAGGCGATCAAAAAGGTGTATTTAACCCAAATTGGTACCAATCAAACCGTCATCTTGTCCTGCAAAAATGATACCCTACCTGAGACAATCGCCCGAAAAATAAAAAAATATGGCTCTCAGAAAATAGCAACACAAAAAAAAGATTTTATTCTGTTCAAAAATGCATCTAATGTGTAAAACTTTCCAAAAATAAAAATGTTAGACATATTGGGTATCTCCACGTCAGTAACAACCTGCTCTATAAAAATATTACATGAGATGGCCCCCCAGGCGAATGCTGTAAAAAAAAATAAAAAAAAACTATGCCAAAATAGCCATTTTTTTCCCTCTTCCCTCACAAAAAGTGTAATAGCAGGCGATCAAAAAGGTGTATTTAACCCAAATTGGTACCAATCAAACCGTCATCTTGTCCTGCAAAAATGATACCCTACCTGAGACAATCGCCCAAAAAATAAAAAAAATATGGCTCTCAGAAAATAGCAACACAAAAAAAAGATTTTATTCTGTTCAAAAATGCATCTAATGTGTAAAACTTTCCAAAAATAAAAATGTTAGACATATTGGGTATCGCCACGTCCGTAACAACCTGCTCTATAAAAATATTACATGAGATGGCCCCCCAGGCGAATGCTGTAAAAAATTTTTTAAAAAAACTATGCCAAAATAGCCATTTTTTTCCCTCTTCCCTCACAAAAAGTGTAATAGCAGGCGATCAAAAAGATGTATTTAACCCAAAATGGTACTAATCTAACCGTCATCTTGTCCTGCAAAAATGATACCCTACCTGAGACAATCGCCCGAAAAATAAAAAAAATATGGCTCTCTGAAAATGGCAACACATAAACAAGATTTAATTCTGTTCTAAAATGCATCTAATGTGTAAAACTTAACAATAATAAAAATGTTAGACATATTGGGTATCGCCGCGTTCGTAACAACCTGCTCTATAAAAATATCACATGACTTGCCCCCTCAGGTGAATGCTGTAAAAAAAATGCTAAAAAAAACTATGCCAAAACAGCTATTTTTTTCACCTTGACTCACAAAAAGAGATCAAAAAGGCGTATTTACCCCAAAATGGTACCAATGAAAACCTCACCTCATCCTGCAAAAAATGAGCCCCTACATAAGACAATAGCTCAAAAAAATAAAAATCAATGGCTCCCGCAAACCAATCCATCAAAATCTGTGTTGTAAAATCCATATGGCACTCCTTCTGTTCTGAGTCCTGCCATGTGCCCCCACAGCAGTTTACCACCACATATGGGGTGTTGCCGTATTCAGGAGAAAATGGGTAACATATTATGGGGTGCTTTTCTCCTGTTACCCCTTATGCAAATAAAAAAAAATTGGGGCTATAGCAACATTTTATTGGAAGAAATGAAACTTTTCATTTTCATAGCCAAGTGTTTCCAAATTACGTAAAACGCTTAGGGGGTCAAAGTGGCCAGTACCCCCCTTAATATATTCGTTGAAGGGTGTAGTTTCCAAAATGGGGTCACTTTTTGAGGGTTTCCACTGTAGGGGTACGTCAGGGTCTCTCAATTACAAAATGGTGCCTACAAACTATTTTAGCAAAATCTGTCTCCAAAATCCGTATGGCGCTCCTTCCCTTCTGACCACTGCCACAAACCCATAGAAACGTTTACCACCACATATGGGGTATTTCTGTAAACTGCAGAATCAGAGCAATATATATTGAGGTTTAGTTTGCTGTTAACCCTTGCTGTGTTGCAAGAAAAAAATTATTAACATGAATAATCTACCAAAAAAAGTGAAATTTTGAAATTTCACCTCCATTTTCCTTTAATTTTTGTGGAACACCTCAAGGGTTAACAAAGTTTGTAACAGCAGTTTTTTATAATTTGAGGGGTGTAGTTTCTAAAATGGGGTCATTTATGGGGGGTTTCATTATGTAAGCCACTCAAAATCACTTTACATCTGAACTGGTGCTTAAAAAAAATGGTTTTGGAAAATTTGGTGAAAATTTGAAAAATGGCTTCTAAACTTCTAAGCCCTCTAACGTCCTAAAAAAGTAAAATGACATTTATAAAATGATTCCAACATAAAGTAGACATATGGGGAATGTAAAATAATAACTATTTTTGGAGGTATTACTATTTATTTTGAAAGTAGAGAAATTGAAATTTGGAAATTTGCTAATTTTTCCAAATTTTTTTAAATTTGCTATTTTTTTATAAATAAAAATGAAATATTTTGCCACAAATTTACTACTGTCGTGAAGCACAATATGTGACGAGAAAACAATCTCAGAATGGCCTGGATAAGTAAAAGCGTTCCAAAGTTATTACCACATAAACTGACACATGTCAGATTAGCAAAAATCAGTCTGGTCACGAAGGTGCAAAATGGCCCGGTCATTAAGGGGTTAAATACTCGGATAACTTCAATAGGCATTGTTTAATGCTTCATTATTCCTGAGGTGGCACTGTAGCAAAACTGAACACTTACTTTGAGGTGGCTCTTCAGATTACAGCTAGGGAGTCTCGGCAGGCAGACACCTTGTCATCAGCTTATTGTCAAGGGACTCTTGTAAAAAGTAGGATTTCTTGTTAGAATTTTCCAAAATGGCCAGGCCCTGTATGGGGGTTGTCTATTAGGGCAAGATCCAGCACATCCATGAACTACACAAACACAGATTTTAATAGTAAATGTTCTAACTTCATGTTCTCTATGGTAACCATGCAGGTAAATTGATCATTAACGTTTGGGCTCCCCCAGATTCGTGCTGACTTCTTGGGGTGTCAGTTGCGAGACCCCTATCATCAGCTTTTGCTGTGAGTCCTGTAACAAATAGGAATTGTAAAAATGGAAAACCTCTTTAACACAGCTGCGGGTAAAGGTAACAGCTGCAACCTCAGATAACTGAAGCAGGCCAAAGGGTCCTCTCTCAAATGAAAAGATACCAGGTGTATAAATGCCACATGGTGGGTGGGGGAGTCCTGTTACTAGAGAGGTCAGGACTGCTATTAAACTGCTGGTAAAAATGTGTATGTCCCGTTCAGAGAGTCTGTCCGTACCTTTAACCAAGTAAGGCACTCTGAGAGCATCTCTCACCCTGGAGGACCCAGGATTTCTATGAATTAAACATACAGCCCACTGATTTAAAAGATATTTTCTCCTGTGGTGGTGATGATGCAGGCACATTGAATATTTGCTGCCAAATTCCCCCAGATTATAGCTCATTGCTGGCAGCTCTGAGCAGCAGGACTCAATGTGACAAGCTTATTGTTGAAGAACCTTTCTAAAAACGAGATATTGCCTACAGTGATCAACCCCTTTCAGCTGTTGGGTATTGCTTCTTTTATGTGATAGGTGCAATGGGATGTCACGAAGTCTGTGAGCATTCTTCACTGGAGGACTAATACACTCCACCTTCATCATCAAGTAGTTGTTGGTGTTTATGGTAAAGTCCATTGACCGATGTGCATAAATACATACACAGTGCTCCAGACTAAAAAAAATACCTAGGAGCCATTGGCTCCTGAACTGAAAAATTTAGGAGCCAAATAAAATTTGTAGGCGCCAAATTTAAATACATATAATTATAATTTTAAAAAAAGACTTGGAGGAGATGGAACGTCCGGCCATTAATAGAATTGTCCTATCCTATTTTTTTGGCGGGACAAGGTGACTAAAAAATGGCGAATTGTGAGGTTTTATTTTTTTTTTCTTTTACGTAACATAGTAACATAGTAACATAGTTTATAAGGCCGAAAAAAGACATCTGTCCATCCAGTTCGGCCTGTTTTCCTACAAGTTGATCCAGAGGAAGGCAAAAAAACCCTGTGAGGTAGAAGCCAGTTTTCCCCACTAGGGAAAAAAATTCCTTCCCGACTCCAATCAGGCAATCAGAATAACTCCCTGGATCAACGACCCCTCTCTAGTAACTATAACCTGTAAGATTATTACCCTCCAAAAATACATCCAGGCCCCTCTTGAACTCTTTTAGTGAACTTACCATCACCACCTCCTCAGGCAGAGAGTTCCATAGTCTCACTGCTCTTACCGTAAAGAATCCTCTTCTATGTTTGTGTACAAACCTTCTTTCCTCCAGACGCAGAGGATGGCCCCTCGTCACAGTCACAGTCCTGGGGATAAATAGATCGTGGGAGAGATCTCTGTACTGACCTCTGATATATTTATACATAGTTATTAGATCTCCCCTCAGTCGTCTTTTTTCTAAAGTGAATAACCCTAATTTTGATAATCTTTCTGGGTACTGTAGTCCACCCATTCCAGTTATTACTTTAGTTGCCCTCCTCTGAACCCTCTCCAGCTCTGCTATGTCTGCCTTGTTCACAGGAGCCCAGAACTGTACACAGTACTCCATGTGTGGTCTGACTAGTGATTTGTAAAGTGGCAGGACTATGTTCTCATCACGGGCATCTATGCCTCTTTTGATGCAGCCCATTATCTTATTGGCCTTGGCAGCAGCTGTCTGACATTGGTTTCTGCAGCTTAGATTTCTGTTCACTAAAATTCCTAGGTCCTTTTCTATGTCAGAGTTACCCAATATTTTACCATTTAGTATGTACTGGTGACTTGCATTATTCCTTCCCATATGCATAACTTTACATTTGTCAGTGTTAAACCTCATCTGCCACTTCTCTGCCCAAGCCTCCAGTCTATCCAGATCCATCTGTAGCAGTGTACTGTCCTCTTCTGTGTTAATTACTTTACACAGTTTAGTGTCATCTGCAAAAAATTGATATTTTACTGTGCAAGCCTTCTACAAGATCATTAATAAATATATTGAAGAGAATAGGGCCCAATACTGACCCCTGTGGTACCCCACTAGTTACAGTGACCCAATCTGAGTATGTGCCATTAATAACCACCCTCTGTTTTCTATCACTGAGCCAGTTACTTACCCAGATACAGACATTTTCTCCCAGGCCAAGCATTCTCATCTTATATACTAACCTTTTATGTGGTACAGTGTCAAATGTGTTTACCGTATAGGAGATTTTTTTTATATTTTAATAGTTTTGGACTTTTCGGACATTTATTAATATATTTTATATGTAAAATTGGCAAAGGGGGTGATTAAGGGGCCAGACGGCCGTAGTATTGTGGATCTGCAAAAATACGGATCTGCAATACCACGGATGCCACCCGGTATTCATCAATTTGCAATTTGCGGAACACACGGCCGGGCGTCCTGTTCAAAATACCTATTCTTGTCCGCTGTTGCAGACAAGAATAGGACATGTTCTATAATTTTTTGCGGAGCCGCAGCTAGGCAAGTTCGCAAGTCGCCCATTGAAGTGAATGAATGCAGCTGTATATATATATTAATATATTGATTTTTTATTTTTTTTTTTTACTTTTTATTTACTAATTATTGGCCTCCTTAGGGGCTAGAACTCTAGTCCTATTCACCCTAATATATCTCTATTAGGATGAATAGGACTTTACACTCTCCCTGCTGCCCCGGGCTTTGTGCACAGGGCAGCAGGGAGCTTACCATGGCAGCCAGAACTTCAGTAGCGTCCTGGTTGCCATGGTAACTGATCGGAGCTCCGCGATTACATTGCTGGGCTCCGATCAGAACTGCCACTGAACCACCAATGAAGAGGGCGAGGGGGGGAGGGGACCCTGTGGCCACTGCCACCAATGATTATTATAGTAGGTGGGGGGGGGGGTTGGGCACTGCGCCGCCAATGAATAATACTGGGGGGGGTGTGTGTGCACTGAGCCACTAATGATTATTATACTGGCAGGGGTTTTTTGTTACTGGGGAGGGCGTACTGCGCCCACCAATGATGATAACTACGTTTAATACAACTACAGGAGGCGGATGCCAGCGCAGGATCACATATCCGGCACCAGACCTGTATTATAGGGAGCTGCAATCAGTGGTAGTTAACCCCTCAGGTGCAGCACCTGGCTTCTGTAGTTGTATCAAATGTAGTTATCATCATTGGTGGTGCAGTACGCCCTCCCCAGTAATAAAAACCCCAACCAGTATAATGTGTGTGCCCCCATCAGACCTCAGATCAGCCCACTGTGCTCCCATCAGACCTCAGATCAGCCCATTGTGGCCCCATCAGACCTCAGATCAGCCCATTGTGGCCCCATCAGACCTCAGATCAGCCCATTGTGGCCCCATCAGACCTCAGATCAGCCCATTGTGGCCCCATCAGACCTCAGATCAGCCCACTGTGCCCCCATCACCTGACTGCGTGCAACGTAGGTCAGAGTGTGCGCACTACGTCCTGACGCTGTACGCCGTCAGGACAGAGCAGAGCTGCCCGGAAGGACAGAGGAGCGCCGGACCCGGAGCGGAGCCGCGGCGCAGGACAGGTAAGATATTTTTTAATTTTATCTGCTCCCTGATCTCTGATACTAGGCTGCGCAGTAGCACAGCCTAGTATCAGTAAATGCGGTCCAGGCGCAAATAGCGACAAGACTAAAAAGTCTTGTCGCCATTTGTAAAATCTAAGTCGCATTTGCGACCATTTTGGTCGCCTTCTGGAGAACTGACTACGGCACTGCAGATATATTGGAATTACATTTACAAGTTATAATAATGTGATATGAATAATTTAATGTCACCTCCAAATTTAATGAATAATTTAATGTCACCTCCTAAAGCAGTCTCATAGGAAGGATACTGTCATGTAGGTTAGGTGCCCTGAAACATAAATATAATTTATATATGAAAATCTGGTCCTCTAATTCTGAGAAATGTTTTTTTTTTTTTTTTCGTTTTTATGCTTGGTGCCCGTGGGTGGACCGCTCCATTGTGTTCACCTGGCTCCCCTGTGTCACCGCTGCTAGCTCTGAAATCTCAGGGACAATCAATGAAACAGGAGGGGGAGACGGTGGGTGGCGTTATGGCGAACTATTTTGCTAAAAGTAAAAAAAAGCATTTCTCAGGGAGGACCAGATTTTCATAAAACATATGGTTATGATTTAGGGCACATACCCTATATGGTGTTATACTGTACATATTATTTTGAAGCAGATTTTTGGAAGCGATAGACTACCTATACCAGAATACCTATATCGTGCAGCATGGTCTATTATTAATGTATATGTCTTCTGTATACCTGTTTTAGTTGATGGGCCATTAATGGGTGACCTGCCATTTTGGTTCCTTCTTCCTCACTGAAAGCTCCCCCCTAATGGAGCCTACATTACCCATTGTGAGACTATCTTGCCAGAGATGGAGTCACATCACACATGGGGCAGAGTCTCATCACACTGCACTTGCACTGCTCTGGGTCCTATCTAATGGCAGCTCGTAATATATCAGTGACATAGAACGTCTAACTGTAAGTCACACTGCAGAGTCTCAGTGTATTCCTAGGAGATGGATCTTCATCCTGCCCTCGCTGCCTCCTGCTTGTAATAGGTTTCTCCTTACAAGCGGGAAGGGGAGCAGTGTGAAGCTGAATAACAGACATACACTGGAGATTCTGCACACAGCACTCACAGATAAGATAGCACTTAGTGTGAGGTTTATAATCATTGTATGGAAATCACTTACTATATGACTGCACTACTATAAAGGCAGAAATTATATCTGCTGCAGCTCTTTCTAAGGCTACTTTAACACTTACAGTAGCCTTTTCCGGCAGGCTGTTCCCACCCTGGAACAGCCTGCCGGAAAAGGGGCGGACGGGAAGGTCTGGCCAGAGCACAGCCAAACATGCTGAAGTTTTTGTCCGGCCTGCTTCTTGGCAATGTTTGCTGTGCTGGCAGCTGGACCTCAGGTCCACCCTCATTATAGTGAATGAGGCCGGAGCGGACTTCCGACGGCAAGGTGGACTTGCAGTAGCACGGATCTGGCAGGCTGTTCACCCGCCGGAACAGCCTGCTGGAAAAGGCTACCACAAGTTTTATTAGCCTAAAAAGAAGGGGCATATTGAGGAAAAAGGAAGTTGGAGCTAGGAGAGGAGATTTTAAAATAACATGTAATCCTGTAGTTCACAGGAAGTCAGCCACACAGGGGAGACTGACATCCTGGCCACAGAGAAAAGCAAGCTTTGGATTGGTGGTCACACTGGAAGTCACCTGACACAGACGCCCATAAGAAACAGGTTCAAAATGTATTGATTCTACTGAGCTTGGATGAAAGAAATTACTGCTTGAATGTTACTGGCTAGCTAGAATTATGTGTCAAAAATTGCTCAATATAAATTAAAAATAAAATAATATAGAATAAAATACTTGTGCTGTTACAGTTGCAAAACTTAGAAAAGTCTCCCACTGAATTATTGCTGAAACTAGTGTAGCGATCGTTAATTGATACTTGTATTGTATCTAATCAAAAAAATCATTAACCTTGAATCTGACTGTATTATTTCATTCACGCTATTTGCATAACAGCATAAATTAACTGTATTACAAAAGTTACTTGTTAAAAGAAATTACTAGTGTGTCAGACCGATCCGTTTACTAGTGTGTCACACCAAATGGATCTGTCCCCATTGAAATGCATTGAGGTCATGACGGATCCGTCTGGGTGTGTCTGGCTGCGTGCAGGGACCCGAGCTTTTTGAGCTCAGTACGAGCACGTTCGATCATCTCTAGATATAATGCTATGATTTTGGTATCCTTTGAAAGGTTGGAATGCCTCAATTTTCAAACAAGGCCAAGTTCATATTTCTAGTGTGTCTCAATCCCAAGATATGAGCAGCTAAAGCAGCCCTCCCCTCTTCAGTCTGTTTTGCTTTGGGCACTTGGGAGCTGTTTTCCTGCAGAATAAAAGTGCCTTTTCTGGACATGTAATACAGACACACAGTGCACACAGGTATGTCCGGGATGTGTCTGCAATCTTCTGTGGGGCAGTGCTCTTAGTGATATTGGTGAAAAACAGGTGAAAGATCCCTTTAATATCTGCCCCAATGACTGGGTTGGGTTGGGCTCTGTTCACATTTTATTGTAGTTTCCATTTGTAATGAAGCCACAATTTTCTGCTGTATCTGTCCACTGACTTATAATGAGGTCTGTTCACAGGTGAGGACTGGCCATAAACCGTACAGGAAAATTTCGTGGGTGGGCCGATGCCTAGGGCGCCATCTGAGCCCTCCTCACTGCCTTCGACAGGTACATAATATCTGATGCATTCAGCATTAATTAATGCTAGGAGGATCAGGTGCTTATTCTGCAGGTGCCCTCCTGAACTCACTGTATCACCATCCTCAGAATGATAGTTGAATAATGCAGCGGGGCGGCAACATTTTGTATTGCACTGTAGTATTTGGTTCTGCTGGGGCGGTAATGTTTTTTTTCTGTAATTGTCATTCCCCAGTTATCATGACCCCATGTGTCCTGTCTCCCCTCATACAGTTCTAGTCATAGGCCCCATATTACGAATTAAGTAACGACTTTGTGGTGCATTACTATATCTCTATGTCTGTCCAATTTAATAAAGAGTCCTCCAGAGGTTTCTTAAGAAGAACACTCCATAAGTATGGGTATTCTCCTCTAAGACATTAATGGTCTTATTCACAAAATGTGGCATGGCTCTTAATTCCCATGGATACATTAGAGAGAGCGCCATACCATGAGCATCTACCCTTTCATTTAGTTTCCACTGGATGTGATGGTCACGGTCAGGAGACCCCTTTCTTGATAGATGTGGATCCAATGAAAATTTTCATACATCCCTCTATTATGGGAGAGGGGAGTGTGACAGACAATTTCTGAATTAATGGTAAGGTATTCCTGATCTGTGTAGGGCTGGTTGAAATCACAGAGGAAATGTAATTAATAGCCGGGGGCAGCTGCAGTAAAACGTTATAGATATAACCCAGCGCACATTACTAGGAAGTTTGATTTATTCCCTGATTGATTTTGCTCTTAAAATGACTCTTATTAATAAATAGTACAATAGATGACTATTTCATTTAAAGGAAAGGAAACCACAAATGAGTCTCTGGGAGAAGTTGACCATAAATAAGTAAGAGCAAAGGACACAAAACTGTTTTAGATACTTAACATCCTACCGAAGCCTTTGTATATTTTTAAATGGAGCATCAGCTTTGGGAACTCCCATTTATTAGAATCATTGCTGGAGTACAAGCTGATCCCAGGGTATCCTCCTGCAGGGACCTCCATCAATCATCTAAATCTGCAATGGAACCTGACAGCAAGTGTTCAATTTCTTTGGCAGTGCCACCGGAGGGGAATGAAGCATTACACGGTTTCCATTGAAATCAATGGACTGTATGTGTAAAGCATAGACATGATGGGTTCTCCGGACAGAGAGAATCCCTGTATGAATGGATGAAGGTCATAAATGGGGGCCTCCTTTCTATTAAATTTTAGTTTTATTGTCAAACTTTTCTTCCTTTTCCCTGCTGCTGCTCCCATGTTCCCTGCTGAGGTTTCCACCTACTTGCCATCACGTCTAGCCAGAATGGATCACTAGGAGATGTTCTGTGATCAGGAATGGGATTAATGTTGTGAAATGCTAAATTACCAGAATTCCACAGCAGAGTATCTAAGGATTCTAAGTAGTCATCAAGGACCGTAAAAACTATTCCAATAGGTTCCCTTGGATTTCAATGGAAGGTTGTTTTCTACTTTGGTAAAAACAGTTCCCCAAAACAAGCTATCTCTGGTGGCCCCAGAAATCAGCTATAAAACAGTGGGAGAACTGCAAAGTCTTTGCCTATAGCATGCATTCCATCACTTTCATTTTTATCCCAACTGTCCAGGGGAACGAGTCCTCATGTGGCAGAGCTTATGAAAATGTGCCCCAAAATGTGCATTTCTGGGAAGGTTTCTTGGGCATCCTGGGTGGATCAGGTTGGAGCTTAAAGATGTTCTGTAGGACTGAAGAACGAATGACCAAGCCAAAGGAAAGGTCATCAGTATCAGCTCGGCAGGGGTCTATGACCTGTATTACACCGACTCCAGGGACTCCCAGGATAAGCTGTTTGAAGAGTCTGCGGTGCTCCGTGAGTGCTTAGGCCTCTTCGTAGGCCATGTGACGTCACGTTCATCAGTCATATGGTGTAGAAGCAGTTCAGACCCATCCAAGTGAATGAAGCTGAGCTGCAATACTAATCACAGCCGCTATACTGTGGTGTGTGCTTGGCAAGCCTCAAGGAGGCCACATTGCAAGCAGGAACTCACAGCTGATCAGCGTGGGTGCCGGAATTTGATGACCAATTCTTAGGATAGGTCATCAATATGTAAATCCCTTTAATACCAACAATATATTAACAATGTCATTTTAGGCTCACAGTATTTATAAGTGAAACGTTTGGGTGATTTCAAAGCAAGTCATAGCAAAAAATTCACGTCCAAACTGTACAGGGCCTCATGTGAAAATCACAATTTATAAACGTCTCTGTCAACATGTCCAGGAATAGATTGGCCATAGACTCTACAGGGAAACTTCCTAGGGGGCTGCCTTAGCCCTCGGCCAGTTGCAATTTCTGGGGATATATTTAGTGTATATTTTTTGTGGGACAACCCCTTTAAGTTAACCAAGGGTGGGACTGCTTGTGGCTCTGGGGCAGGGACGCCCCTCCTGTCAGTCAAGTGACAAAGGGAGAGTGCACACTGCCAAATCGGAGGAGCTAAGGTGCACCGAGTGGCTAGAGCCCACCCTTGGTGCACTTAAGCCCTAATTTGCATATTAAAACAAACAAACACACTTCCCCCAAACACAGCAACAGACTAGGAGAAGAAAGGAATTTTTAGTGACAGATTCCCACTAAGCTTGGAGGAATAACAGAGGAATTTTCCGGGTCTCCTTTTAACATTAATAAACCTATTGTCCAGCTGCATAGTCCTTGTAAGCCGCTCACATACACGGAATAAATCCAGACGCCGCGGCATTTATTATGCAGACTCTGAACTAGCTTAATGCCTTTATGTTGCTGTTTCACAGAATGCATCAGTCTAAGTGTCCTCAGTGGTAATTGGGATTCTTATCAGCCGTTCCCTTTACGAGACCTGCATTACCTGATGAAATATGAAGAACACCCCGCATGCATTATTTATTACTGAGTTATGAATTGTAACCTGGTCAGATGATTTATGTGCGCCTCTGCCTGCTTTACTAGTCCACATTCATGTCGATTTGCCCCTTTTATTGGATTTTTTTTCTAATTTCCACTGCCGTTAACAAAAAATGGCCGCGTTCTACGAGGGAGACAGCGCCCATAACTCACCCAGATTTGCAGCTTGATCCTTTTTCTCATTTTTGAAGACAGTCTTAACCTTGAAATCAATCCCCACCGTGCTCACGAAAGCCGACGTGAAGGAGTCATCAGCATAGCGAAACAAGAAGGAGGTTTTGCCGACGCTGCTGTTTCCGATGATAAGCAATTTAAACATGTAGTCAAAGTTCTGATCCGATGTGTCCTTCTGTTCCAAACCTGGAGTCCTGTACAGATTGCCATCTGCAATCATAAAAGTTATACATATTACTAGGAGATCTTGTCTGGAGGTTCAGTGTGAAGAAAGAGTCCCAACCATCCTGTAAATACCTTATCGTCCTCTACCCGGTCTTGGCTTGCTTGGTATAACCCCTTGGTGGACCCAATGCGGCATATGTATCAATGTTATCGCATTACCTTGCTGTCTCTACTGAACTCATGGGGAGAGATTGAACCAAACTCAGGGAAAGGAAAACTGTCTTAGTTGCCCATAGCATCCAATCAGATTCCACCTTTCATTTTCTAAAAAGAGGTCTAAAAAATGAAAGGTGAAATCTGATTGGGGAGCTACAACAGGTAAGTCCCTTTTGTAAGACTGAAAAAACAGTCACGGCATAAGATCCTTTTACACTACACTGTATTATATCAGTATAACAGAATGCCTAAAAGGTGCTGCCAAAGGCAATTAAAGGGGTTTTCCAGGACTTTAATATAGATGACCAATCCTCAATATCATCAATACCTGGGGGGGGGATATGGTGTACGATGCACTGCACAATACATTCTATGGTGGCTATGCTTGATATGGGCTCCACCATATATAGGCTTGGCTCCACCAAGGCCATGTGACCGAAGGATGTGATGTCACTGGCCTAGGAAGAGGCTGCAGCAGATTGTCCGAGTGCGACCCCTTTCAACAGCTGATCGGAGGAGGTGCTGGGTGTCAGATGCCAAAGATTACATATTAGTGAACCATCTTGAGGATGGCTCATCAGTATTTATGTCCTTTAAATGGGTTGTCCGGCCAGGAGGTAGTTTAACCCCTGCATATAACATGTGGCAAATAAAAATAATAATAAAAAAAGGACTTATCAGTCCATACTCCCAGTGTTAAGGAGTCACGACTGAGCTACTTTGGGTCTCCGATGACTTTTGAGCCTGCATAAATGCACCATATTAGTAAGGTGGCTTGGAGGAACTTCCCGTGACATACAGTACTGATATGTGTAGAATGGGAAGGGGGTTACTATATGGGGACTGAATATATTCAGTCACCTCGTTTTTTTATAACCTATGATCCTAAGCGGCCATTTAAAGTTTGCCCAGACTCAGTGGTCGAGTATCTCTCTGTGAAGGGGACATCTCTGATAATGTAATGAACTGTCCTGATCTTAAGAACCTACCATCCACAACAGCAACAGTCCACCAAGCATGGATATTAAGGCCCCATTCACACGGTCATATGAATGGGGCCTAAGGGTAAGTACCCAAGGGTTCATGGCCCTATAATTGCTTCTAAATGACCTTCAAACCAAGTGTATCATGGCTATAGTGGGTGGGTAAGGGCCTAAGAGATTTTTCTTAGTTACACTGTTACTTATTACTAGTTGGCGGTACCACAGTAACAGTAAAATTCTCAACTATACGAGAAATTAGGAGAATTACTGTAATCTGTAATAAGACTTTATTATGGCTTGAATTACTGTATGAAATCATGAGGACATGAAAATAAGCCAGAACCAGATAGGGAGGCATGGCGTTACTCTGGAGAGTGAGATATTGATTCCATTACCACTACACAGAGGTACTTTTAGTAGCACCATCCGGTCTGTTGTCCATATATCCTCTATTCTCTTAATTATGTGGTTTTAAGCCTTAAGCAATCAAAATGAGAATGAAGTCTAGTAGTACATTAAGAGGTAATGACCATGGATTCAATTTACCAGTGTTGTTCTCCTACTGCATCTACGGAGAATAGTTGCTCTCACTGGTAAGCATTGGACTACCTTCTACAGATATTATTATATATATTATATAGAGTATTTGGTATTACTCTCTATGGCCAAATACAGACTGGTATATCTGTTAGGCCGCTTTCACACAGTCAGCCTTTGATCAGTGATTTCCATCAATAATTATGAGCCAAAACCAAGTAGGGGTCAAATACACAGAAGAGGTACAAATATCTTTATTATATCTTATCTCTGTGAAGCCTCCACTCCTGGTTTTGGGTCATAATCACTGATGGAAATCACTGACACAAACACTGTCTGAACGCAGCCTTTCTTGGCATACAGATGTGTCCACCCTTAACCCAGGGGTGCACCAACAATGAGGCCAGATGAGGCGATCGCCTCAGACAGCACCAGGTAGGGGCAAGAGGGGGGCAGCAGAAGGGCCATGGGCTGAAGGGAAGGGGTTAGGTTAAGAATTGGCATTGAGGTGGGGGAGGCGCTGTTTCACAGCAGAAAGGCTATGTGCACCCCTGCCTTAACCTGATAGATTGTATTCTCTGGTGAGCAGGGCCCTCAATTATTTATAAAGAGATTTTCAGGAGTTTAAATATTGATGACCTATCCTCAGGATACACTATCGTTATCTGATGAATAGAAGTTCTGACTCCTGGCACCTCCGCCGATCAGCTGTTGGAAGGGACCACGGTATTCAGGTGGGCATCATGTCAATCAGTCACCTGGCCTTTGAGGAGCTCAGGCTCATTCAACTGAGCTGCAATACCAAGCATAGTCACTATACAATGTACGGCATAGTGTTGGTACAGTATGAAGAGTGGGTTTCTCTGATATGCTAAATGACCCCCTTCCCATTAGTAAATTTGCCCTTGATCCAATATGGCAGATTTCAAGATGGCAGCCATCTTGAAGATAGGCCCTCTCATCCATTACTTGCTGGGGTATTCAAAATTTTTATTTTCCCTTTCATTTCTGTGACTTCCGTAAACCATGACACAACCCTTCATCAGGACCACTACCACTCCCAAACTCTGCACTGGCTCCTCTGGGGCTCGATAAATATGGTACAATCTCTGACTTCACTCAAACCAAGTGTATCATGGCTATAGTGGGTGGTAAGGGCCTAAGAGATTTTTCTTAGTTACACTGTTACTTATTACTAGTTGGCGGTACCACAGTAACAGTAAAATTCTCAACTATACGAGAAATTAGGAGAATTACTGTAATCTGTAATAAGACTTTATTATGTGCTGAATTACTGTATGAAATATGAGGACATGAAAATAAGCCAGAACCAGATAGGGAGCATGGCGTTACTCTGGAGAGTGAGATATTGATTCCATTACCACTACACAGAGGTACTTTTAGTAGCACCATCCGGTCTGTTGTCCATATATCCTCTATTCTCTTAATTATGTGGTTTTAAGCCTTAAGCAATCAAAATGAGAATGAAGTCTAGTAGTACATTAAGAGGTAATGACCATGGATTCAATTTACCAGTGTTGTTCTCCTACTGCATCTACGGAGAATAGTTGCTCTCACTGGTAAGCATTGGACTACCTTCTACAGATTATTATATATATTATATAGAGTATTTGTATTACTCTCTATGGCCAAATACAGACTGGTATTATCTGTTAGGCCGCTTTCACACAGTCAGCCTTTGATCAGTGATTTCCATCAATAATTATGAGCCAAAACCAAGTAGGGGTCAAATACACAGAAGAGGTACAAATATCTTTATTATATCTTATCTCTGTGAAGCCTCCACTCCTGGTTTTGGGTCATAATCACTGATGGAAATCACTGACACAAACACTGTCTGAACGCAGCCTTTCTTGGCATACAGATGTGTCCACCCTTAACCCAGGGGTGCACCAACAATGAGGCCAGATGAGGCGATCGCCTCAGACAGCACCAGGTAGGGGCAAGAGGGGGGCAGCAGAAGGGCCATGGGCTGAAGGGAAGGGGTTAGGTTAAGAAATTGGCATTGAGGTGGGGGGAGGCGCTGTTTCACAGCAGAAAGGCTATGTGCACCCCTGCCTTAACCTGATAGATTGTATTCTCTGGTGAGCAGGGCCCTCAATTATTTATAAAGAGATTTTCAGGAGTTAAATATTGATGACCTATCCTCAGGATACACTATCGTTATCTGATGAATAGAGTTCTGACTCCTGGCACCTCCGCCGATCAGCTGTTGGAAGGGACCACGGTATTCAGGTGGGGCATCATGTCAATCAGTCACCTGGCCTTTGAGGAGCTCAGGCTCATTCAACTGAGCTGCAATACCAAGCATAGTCACTATACAATGTACGGCATAGTGTTGGTACAGTATGAAGAGTGGGTTTCTCTGATATGCTAAATGACCCCCTTCCCATTAGTAAATTTGCCCTTGATCCAATATGGCCAGATTTCAAGATGGCAGCCATCTTGAAGATAGGCCCTCTCATCCATTACTTGCTGGGGTATTCAAAATTTTTATTTTCCCTTTCATTTCTGTGACTTCCGTAAACCATGACACAACCCTTCATCAGGACCACTACCACTCCCAAACTCTGCACTGGCTCCTCTGGGGCTCGATAAATATGGTACAATCTCTGATATCCCAGATAATTATGTGTGAATATACCTTTACAATAAGTTAACTTCTATTTCTGCTAAATTTATTTGCAGGAAATTACTTTACAGATCAGACGGGAAATAATTTACATGTTTTAACGTGTTATGGATAACACACATATCACCAGGCAACAATTTACACCCATACCCATTGCTTCTATACCATACGTGAAAATTCCATACCTAATGGGATATTTTACATTATTTTTCTACAACCCATATTGATATACAATAACACCTCTTTCAGGAGACCACCCCTTTACATAGACAAGATTTTCAGTTCTGGCCATTTTCCTTGAGAGGACCACATCTAGACCATCATCACCGCTTTGGGCGATTGTCTCACAGATATTTGACTGTATATTCATAATACAGATGACAAGTTTAATTTATCTTCCAGGGCTTGCCGTTCGGTTTTATTCATTTTTCTGCCTCTTCTCATATTTCTGCTCATATTGGAGTGGACAGACATTTTAGCGGATTCAGCTTCTTTGCTGAGGGTGGTTTCTGAATGTTTGGTTTCTTATACCCTACAGGGACTCTATGAAAGCTTTGTGCCCTGTGGTTTAGCTATATTTTTACAGTAAATAAACTGATATTTTACCATTCTTTGGTAAAACAGATCATGACAACGAAACCATAGACTCCTCCAAATGGAAGAGACAGCTGTTTCCAGGGTTTTTGACCATCATCATCAGTGCAGAGCATGGTGCTGGTCGGCTGGTTTAGATACTTCTAATCAAGCTCAAGGGAGGGGTACTGGTTCTCACTGAAAAGACCCAGGGATGTATGGAGTCTTATTTTTCAGGCAATATTCCATGGGAAAACAGGGGACAATTTTTAAATTAGGTCATGTCAGCCAAACCAGGGACTCCTCAAAACGAACAAGAATAGGACATGTCCTATAATTTGTGGAATGGAAACACGGATGAGGACAGCACACAGATGACATCCATGTGCTGTCCAAATTTTTGGAGACCCATAGACATAAATAGGTTTGTGTGCAATCCGCAAAAATGTAGATCGGACCTGGACAAAAACTATGTTTATGAGGCCCTAAAGGGGTTGTCCCTACAGTTTCAATACAGAACTTGGATCTGAATACTTTTGTAATTGTATGTAATTAAACATTCTGTATAGCTACTGAGTTATTCAATAAAATGTATCTGTATAGTGCCACCTGCTGTTTGTTTCTTTGTCCTGCTCACTGAGAAGGCCGCACATGCTCAGTTTCATCCTTCAACTGCCTCCTGAGCTGTAATAGGGAAAGCATGGACGCGCCTCCAGAGCTGTGATAGGGAGAACACGGACCACGCCTCCTAAGCTGTGATAGGGAGAACACGGACACGCCTCCTGAACTGTGATAGGGAGAGCATGGACACGCCCCCTTATCTGCAGCAGAAAACACACTCCCCTTGAGCTGTCAGCTTGATATAAATTTAGCAGAGCAATGAGTGAGATATCTGGATCCATGTGAGGTACAGGGCTGCTTCTATAAGGAGATTGTCATATCATATGATGTCCGATTTTCATTTTTTACATTAATTATGGGATAACCCCTTTAATGGCATAATTTCTTTAAAGGATTTTTTCATCTTCTCATGGCCGGACCAGCGAAGAGAAGCATTCTTACCTGCTCCCTGCCACTGGGTCCCGGCTCCTTCACTTCCCAACTAACATTACAGCACTCAGGTTCCCCGCTGTCAGCATCCCGTTTGACGTTGCTGCAGCCAATGACTGACCGTAGCAGTAACCTGCCCCCCATGTGTCACGTCAATTGGTCATGTGACGCAAGGGTGGAAGGTCACTGCAGAGACCAGGGGAACTTCAGCACTGCAGTGGTGGCTGGGGAGAGAAGGAGCTAGGACCCAGTGGTGGGGAGCAGGTAAGTATGCTTCCCTCTGTAGATCTGGCCACGATTGTGAGGGAGGAGTCTGCCAAGAGAACTCCATAAGATGAAAAAGCCCTTTAAGGAGTCCAGCTAGGTGATAAACCTGGTGGACATTGCCAGAACAAGTTATATTGACTTTTTACCAACTTGACAAAAAGGACAACTTGGACTTTCGGGTCATTCTGGAGGGATACACTCTGTATCACATAAATCATATTTAGTATTTGGAACAGTGATTAGATTTTTCCTAATTTTAGTGAACAGGTTTCCACAATACTACTGAGAACCGATCCTTAGTCATTTAACTGAGGGTTTCTTCATAAATGACAACATTATTCAAAGTGACATTTAGGCATTCATTAAATACACTATTTTGGATAAAGTAATATTGAAGAACCTGATAATTACTTTCCCCAGGATTTCAAACATGCTAATCAAGAATGTGTACATAATGAAAAGATGTCTGCTAACTGCTAATGAAATATTAATACCAAGAGTCTTCTTAAAACATGTCTCTGAAGAAACAGGGCTGGTAGGAAACCCAAAAGGGACAAGTAATGGAGAAATGTATGTTCAGGGGGAAGGGAGATCTCTTATGGAATACTTTTTGGATCTCTCTCTCTCAGAGCCAGACTATAGCATGAGTGAAAGGGGTTAGGCTTCCAACATTTAGGGATCTCTCTCACCTTACCACCATCTCAAATAGTCTACTCTGAACTCCCTTCCTAAAAGATTGCCTTACATTTATATTAAGATGACAATTGTGGTACCTTGTGAGCAGTTGCGTGGGTTATACATGGCATTATTATGTGGGCACTATGGTTGTTGACCTCCTATCTTCATTGAGTGGTAGTACTATATGGGCGCAGTAAATCATAATTAGCTGGGGTGCTCTGGCAGTACAACAAGGTGTGTAAAATTATTTCTGGGGAGAAGTTGCCCAAAATATAGCATCTACGGGGAAATGCCATCACTTTCCAAAACCTCTGTATGAAGTTGGAGGCAAGAAGAAGGTACAGTAGGGTTCCATAGACTTTTAGGAAATTTTTAGTTATGGAATTTTCTAATGAAATGTAATAACTTGTAATCTCTTTAGGCGGACCATGTATAATGTGTTTTATGACTGTATACAGGCCACAGACAGACTACCAGACACCAGTGGCATACATATAGAATTAAGGGCCCCTTAGCAAGGCTCAAACCAGGCCCCCACACAGGACAGAAGGGTTTCTACCCTAAACCCCTTTCAATGACCCTTGGGCCATTTTTCCACTGCCTCATTTGCTAAAAGTTGGTTCCTTTAGAGGGTAGAGTCCTGACCAAGTTTTCACCTCCAGTAGAAAAGGGGATGATCTCAACTAAGACTGGGGCCCCTTCTTGGCCTGGGCCCAATAGCAGTCGCATGGTCTGCCACTATGGTAGTTACGCCCCTGCCAGACACCATAGATTTTAGTATTCTTCTGGCTATTTACTATGTTATTCCCATGAAAGGGAATTTTTCTGGGCCTACACAGATAAACACCCCACCATATAATTCCAAGGTGGTCCTACTCTTGAGGTTGGTCAATTATGAGCTCTACTGTCTGAGCGCTTTAAGTATAAACATTCTCTTGTGGCTATGATGAGGGTTTATTTTGGAAGTGTTGCCAGGAAAATAAGATGGTAGCGTTAGGGTTGGGCATACATTTGAAACATATGTTGTGGCACATGCTTAAAGGGCTTCTGTCAGCAGATTTGTACCTATGAAACTGTTCATATGTGTCCGCATTGCTGAGAGAAATGTTTTCATTTATGCAAATGAGCCTCTAGGAGCAACATGGGCATTACAATTACACCCAGAGGCTCTGCTCTTTCTGCAACTGCCCTGTTTGCCTTCTGCACTTTGGATTGACAAGACCAGGGTATGATGACGTTTTCACTGGCCTGGCCTTGTCAAAGTAGAGAGGGCGCTGCCGTTGCTGATAGAACAGAGCCTCTAGGTGCAATGGTAACACCCCCACTGCTCCTAGAGGCTCATTTGCATATATTAAAAACATCATTTTTCTCAGCAGTGCGGGCACATAATGAACATGGGACCAACACAGATGTCTTCAGCTGCCAAGTGCACATGTAACAGGGTCAACCAATGTCATAGGTACAAATCTGCTGACAGATCTCAGCTTAGCCAGCACCTGTGGTACAGAGGTATGTTAGGGCCATGGGGCCCCAAACCAAAATCTGTTCAGCACACCCTATTGATACTCATGGGTGTCCTTCTATGTGGTGGAAGGATTTGCCTGGTGCCAGTGCTACTCTCACTGCTCTATGGCTGGTCAGAGCAATGGCGGATGGACATGCTATATACATGAACTGAGGGGTGCAGAGGACCATGGTGCAGATGGGGTTAGTAATGCGTGTAATATGGTGGCACTACTATCTGTACTAACATTTGAGGTGATGTTACATACGTTGCATTGAGGCTCAAGGGCGTTATTCTATGTCTCTAAAATTACAGATGTATATCTCTAAGTGTGGTATAAGGGTATATGCAGCTTATATAGTATTTATCGTTTCAATCATGACAGAAGAGGTTGTCATTGACATCATAGTACCGCCGCTGCTTTGCTACTGTCTACCAGCTCCTGACATCTCGCCAGTTCTCTGACAACCGGTTTGATTACAATCTTGTCTTCTTTAGCTTGCTCATTTTGCATGAACTCCTTGATTCTTCCTGACAGGCCTGAATGATCTATGGCCCGGTCTCCCTGCTGTTATTTGCCACTGCACTCAAGAGGTTATCACTGAAGATCTCATGTAGTCAGCCTTCTGGAGGCTCCTTTGAAAGTAAGGGGCGGTGGGGGGTTGAAGCCCTAACATATAATGATCTGATCACTCCATAACATCTTTATATATATATATCTATTATCTACAATCACAATCAGGGTATATTTCATCTATTCATTTAATGTTTGTGTGTGTCGTTAAATGATATCGACAATGACCTCCCCGCCCAGCACTACGGTCCCTTAACAGTGACCTCCACAGCCCCCCACCCTTAAATTGACCCCCCACAGTCTTCCCATCTCATTGAAATGGGACCTCCATAGAGGCCCATCCCCTTAACTTTGACCTTCACAGCAGCCTGCCCTTTAACAGTGAGTTCTACAGCATCTCACCACGTTGACAATGACCTCCACAGGGCTGCCCCCTTAACAGTGGACCGCTACAGCACCCACCCCTTTAACGCTGACCATAGGTTACAGTCCCCTTAACTGACCTCACCATTCCAGGACCCCTTGACAGAGACCTCCACAGCGGCTGCCCCTTTAACAGGACTGTCACAGTACCCCGCTCCCTTAACAGTGACTTCACAGTACCCCGCTCACTTTACTCCTTTGTCTGGACATCAGACAGTGTAGCTTCTCTCTCACTCAGACCATCACTGTGACCAGAGAGGGAAGAAAGATGAGAACAGCTGTCAGGGAACGTTCACATTGCGGCTTTTTGCGTGGAATTTTGGCGTGAAATTTTGGCGAAAACCTGCCGACAGCCACATCCTTTCTGCCTCCTATGCATTACAATCACGGAGCGGCGACTTAAAGCTGTGGCCACACAGAGAAGGGACATGTCCTTAGGAATAATTCATTCTGATATTGTGGCCCACAGACAAGAAAAGGTTGTGCACCCTTGATCTAGACTGTCTATAGAGAATGAGCACTGCAGTAGTCCACTGCTGCCCACATACTAGCACTGGAGGAAGGTGGCAGCCTGAGCGTTATCTGGACATGCATCACCGCGGCTAAAGGCTGCTAGTGCAATTCCCGGGAGAGATAGATGTCTGGGCTTAATGTGACAGGACTGAAAATGGACTATGTATTTTTCTTTTTGGAGATGAAACTGATTGTGCATCATCATAATTCCATAAATTTTACCAGCAGATCTACTAAAAGGGGCATTACCCATAAATATAACTTATGTTTTAGACTAATTCATCATTAAATCATTACCTCATATAATGTCTATTTCACATATTTGCCGTTTCAGTAGTTATAAAGTACTTTTCTTCCCCTGCTACCCACTTTGTTTCTCATAAAGTTACTGTATGGCACTGACCTGTAGTTCTGAGCCTTTGTTAGGTCGAGCATGCTCAGTTGTGCTGCTACCAATTCTCTAGCTAAATGTAAGTGTGCTGCTAATTACTGAGTAGAGGGGGCGTTGACTGGACTGGAATATCAGGCAGCCAATCAGTAATCATCAACACTCATAAAACAAGCAGAAACTCACAGCAGGAAAGCTAGGCATTGTGGGGATTGAAGTTTTGTGAGGGAAGATCAGGAGCAATGACACTTCTCAGTATGTAGCAGGCTCACACAGGAGCTAGACAAATGGATTACAAGAGTAAAATGAAGCTTTTGGTTATATGTATAGGTATGAGGTTCTGATTGGGGTCATAGCTTGAAGCCTTAATGCAGTTTATCAAAAATTATAAGTTATGTTACCGGAATACCCCCTTTAACACTGATTCATGATAGATAGATAGATAGATAGATAGATAGATAGATAGATAGATAATATGAGATAGATAAATAGAAAATTAGATGGATAGATAGTTGAGACTATATAGATAATATGACATAGATATTAGATAGAATGGAAGATAAGTAGATAGATAGATAAGTATACATTGAGAGATAGATATTAGATCGATATATAGATATGAAACAGATACTGTAGATATTGGATAGATAGATCGATAGATAGTTGAGATGTATAGATAATATGAAATAGATATTAGAGAATGAAAGATGAAGATATAGATAGATGGACAGATAGATCGATAGATATAGAGATAGATAGATATAACATTGAGAGATAGATATTAGATCGATAGATATGAAACAGATACTGTAGATATTGGATAGATAGATAGATAGATAGATAGATAGATAGATAGATAGATAGATAGATCTCATTATAAAAATAGTTCCACTAAGGACACAATGAAGAAGGTTAGATCTTAGCCTGAAGTCAGATATTTGGTCCTCAGCCGCAGCGGGATCTGCCCCCAGAGATAACACAAGACATCTTGGTTTAATAACATGGCCTCCCATAGGGCTGAATGACTTTGGAAACGTACAAGTGCAGGGCAGGAGACTGCTATGGGCAAGTGAGAAGCAGACGAGAAGACAAATCTCCTGACATCACGGTTATATTTGGACACATAAATACTCCTGATAATACAGATATTATGGGAAGCACATATTCATGAAAACTGGAATAAGACAGTTGCTGTATTATAGATGATTACAAGGTGTCTGACACCGGGCACAGAACGGCATGGCGCATAGTATTACATCCTGACCCCAGTTATACCGCCCTTACACCATACCAGGGTCCTGGGGGCTGTGATATAGCTGTCAGAGCGCTCTCTAATAATTCAGAACCTAATAGGTTAAGGATTAAAAATCTTAAGATGTTGTAATTTATAGGACAATCCTCTCCATTCACTACCCTCATGTATTCAAGCTGAGAGCTGCCAACAAAAGTCCTTGGATTTACACAATGTAATGCTTCATGTCCCCTTGTGGGAGCGCTGCAGGGGAAATTCAACACTTAATATTTGCTGATCAGGCAGAAGGACACCCTGTGTTAGGGACTCTTTTAACAACGATGGCCAAATTAGACCCCGCTTTGACCCCAACTCTCTATTGTAAAAGGTTAGGAATATGTAAAGAGTGGATACGGGAGTATACAGGAACCACATTCACTGCATTTCAGTTTAAGCAGAGGAATACTTAAAGGGGTTGTCTCACTTCAGCAAGTGGAATTTATCATGTACAGAAAGTTAATGCAAGCCACTTACTAATGTATTTTATTATCCATATTGTCTCCCTTTGCTGGCTGGATTCATTTTCGATCACATTATACACTACTCGTTTCCATGGTTACAGACCACACATGCAATCTATCCAGTGTAGTCGTGCTTACACACTATAGGAAAAAGTACCAGCCTGTGCGCTCCCACGGTCCCGGCCACCAGAGGGCTGACGCTTTTCCTATGGTGTGTAAGCACGACCATCATTGATCGATTCCGGCGGTTGGTCTGTCACCATGAAACGAGCAGTGATATAATGTGATTGGAAAATGAATCCAGCCAACAAAGAAGGCAATATGGACAATCACAATATATTAGTAAGTGCCTTGTATTAACTATCTCTACATAATAAATTGCCATTTACTGAAGTGAGAGGACCCCCTTTAAGCGTGACCCATTTCTGTGCGGCCCCTGACCATCTGGTCATACACATGATTGTGTCTGGCAGGCTGCTCACATGTCATTTCAATGTAGAGGGAAGAAGGGTGGCATGTAGTGCACAGGCAGGGACACGGTAATTAATAACGTTGTCGGGTGGCCATCTCTGGCGACCCTTACATATTATCATTATCAGAATGGGGGGTCTTCTGAGCTCTGTGTGGCACTCAAAAAGGAGCAAATGAGATGAAAAGGTAAAAAACCACATGTATTCAAAGAGCGTGAAAGGAGGAGGGAGTCATGGACGTGGAACCACCACCTATCAGACATTCATGGCACATACTTTTCATATGCAATTAAAGGGTTTATCCCATGACTAATGTAAAAAATTAAAATCAGACATAATATAATACATGACAATCTCTTTCTAACAAAGCTAGGACCAGCCCTGTACCTCACATGGATCCAGAGATCTCCCCATTCATTGGTCCAATTGCTCTGCTAGATTTATTTCAGTCTGGCAGCTCCGGAGGTGTGTCATTTCTCTGAGGGTGTGTCCTGTATGCTGCAGCTAGTGCCAGTTAAAGGATAGAACTGAGCATGTGCTTCCATGCAAACAGCAGGTGGCGCTATACAGGTAGATTTCATTGAATAACTCATTGGTTAATAAGTGGTAATAAATTATTAATTACATGCAATTACAAAAGTATTCAGATCCAGGGGCTAGGACAAACCTTTTAATGTCTCAGATGGTAATACCCTTTTAATGTTTAGAGCAGCCTTTGAGAATGTTTCAGTAGACAGACAGACGGACAGATTGATAGATGCATACTAGGTAGATATTAGACAGATAATCAGTAGATAGATATTAGACAGATAAATAGTAGATAGATATTAGATAGATAGATAGATAGATAGATAGATAGATAGATAGATAGATATGAGATAGATAGATATGAGATAGGATAGATAGATAGATAGATAGATAGATAGATAGATAGATAGATATGAGATAGATAGATAGATATGAGATAGATAGATAGATAGATAGATAGATAGATAGATAGATAGATAGATAGATATGAGATACCCCATTTCATACATGGACAGTGCAAGTCTAAGCAGGAGCTCCTCGTTCAGAGGGTCTTCCCAAGTGCTGGACCCTCCTATATGATGTCTATAAACCCTAATAGGACATAGGGACTGAGAAAGAAATTGCTCCAATCTAACCGACAATAAGAAAATAATACTAGTAATATCACTCCAGACGAGATCACTACTCGACTCATCTGACCTCCGCTAACAAACCCTTCTTGTGGATCCCGAACCCATCCCTTCTGCATCAGATGTAGTCGTTATACAGCTATTAGGACGTCTATTCATGTGACTGGCATGTAAAATGTCTGTAACTTTGAATGTTCATTGCTACATGGAATAGTGCAATAAACACTTATACAGGCACAGTACAGATGTAGCAGAGCCTAACTGTTTTTTCTGTGCGGCAAGTTCTTCCTGCAGCAGTGTCATGGAAAGTCACAGAAATCATCAAAGGACAATGCCTTTTGCAAATTCACAAACTCGGCACTGCTACATCTCACATAAAGATCATGATGTTGTCTATAGATCTACGGAACAATTGACGAGCCTTATTGAAGTGCCTGCTGTAAAGTAAGTTATCTGTACAGAAAGGAGTAGCTGGCTTTCTTCCTTTACAATATTTCATAAATGTGCAAAATCTTTAATCACGCCTCACCATGCTCCGTCAAGAGTATACGCATGCTATAGGATTGCAATCTGAGCAGCACACAAAGTGTTAATCCAAGAGAGTATTATAGGAGCTGATCAGCCCCAGCATATATGTAGGACCATTGGGGACGGCATTGCCTACTAACCTGCATAGGAGCTTCGTGTCTCATGGTGTCCGAGGCTCCCCTTTGCCTCTTAAAAAGGTCTGACCCACTGGAGAAAATGTCCCTTTACAGCCAGATCCAGCCACCCCCTGCACACTGTCTGCTCTGCCTCCTGACCGGCTGGAAGATCAGCACCAGGAGCTGTCCACTGGCTTCATGTACTCTCTGCCTTGCCAGCGCCTCATTCTGGTTATTGTAGTCCTGGAGCTAGCACCCTTCCCTAGCACGTCAAGGCTGGAAACTTACACCTCCACAATGCAGCAGGGCACAGCTTCCATCTGGCAGCCTTTTCTACAATAGTCCTGGAAAAGTGAAGATGTGATTGCTCCTGTCATGATCTAGAGGCGCAGGGACGGTTGAGGAGGATGGGGTCATTATTTGGTCAATGCCGTCTACTCCCTTAGCAATGCAATGGGGTAGACGAAGGTACCTACCTTTTCCATACAACTCCATTTAATCGTGCCTCTGTGTGGCTGGCTGCAGTACTGCTGGGATCTGGAGTATTTGCAGGATATGAATGGGAAGGTGGCGTGCTGCTCAGCAGTTCATCAAGCAGCTGGGAGAGGGCTGTGCAGATGAGGGCAGGGAGGACAAAGGCGGCAGCACAGCTATCATCATCCGCAGGAAGTGTCTGGTTACAAGGCAAACATTGCCTCTGTGCATCCTCAGCAGCAGGAGGAAGACGCACTGCCACCCCGGCCATATCATGAGCAACCGATGACATGTATAAATCTTAGGTAACTGTAAAATCCCACAGTCCATATGTTCCCATTGTGGACTCTACAGCCCAAAAATTCCTAAGGACCTATCCATTCGCTATGCTGGAGGACATCGATTTAAAGGGTAGCTGCCATCAGACCATTCTTCATTTATATTTAGGGCATCTCTACATAATTGAATTATTAATGGAAATTGCCATGACTAAAATGGACTGAACGGGCTAAAAAATTAGCACTGGCACCCCCTTCGTCCTCCACCCTGACAGGACTCTTCCCTTGTTTCCAATGGGGTCATGGCTGAGAGGTTTCATGTGACTCTTCTCAGCTCTGGTTGGGATCATGGAGGAGGATGAAGAAGAGAATTAACTATCTTCCATTCACCCGCTGTGACACTACACAGTGGCCGTCCCTGTTTTATGGTGTTATTTTGGGCGAGAGGTGACTCCTATCATAAACATTTCATGATAGGATAGGTCATCACTTCCTGAGTTGAGGGGCCTGTCAGACTCCCATTGATCCTCATGGCGAAAGGGATTTCAGTCTAGTTGAAGAAACACTCCCATTTTTATTTATTTTTATTTTACATATAATGCCACACCTCCCAACTTTTGAAAATTGCAAAAAAGGACAATATGTGCAATTTTTTTTCAAGCTAACCATGCCTCCAACTCTGCCCAAAAGCATAACTATATTACAATCAGTGCCAATAATGACCCCACATAGTAAATTATTACCCTTTTGTGCCAGCACACAGTAGTAATGCGCATTACTGTGCCCCCTTCACCAGGGGTTATGCTCAGATAATCCCCCCTTCACAACTGCTATGCCTATATGTCCAAAGGTTGGGAAGAGATCAGGAAAGAATTTCCAAATGCCACAGACTACACTGATACATAGTAATAGAGTATTATATATCATAACAGGACAAGGAAGCTGCAGATATTATCAGTGGCATCTCACGGGCATGTCCTTTCTGCTGCAGCTTCATGAACTGTGGGTGTGTCTTTTCTTCTGTAGCCTCTCTCTCTATCAGCCTTTAATGGTGGCAGTTGAAAGATAGAATGGAGCATGTGCAACCACCACAGTGAGGTGGACAGAACATAGCAGAAGAAAACAAACAGCACGGTGGCGCTATGTCAAACATGAATTCTTCCACATACTTTAGACACCATGTCTAACAGACCAGTTTAGATCCCGTACACTGTTAAAACATGGGTGAACGTTTGCAATGTGTTTGGATTCATCCCCTCATTTATTTCCATTGTAAAAGAAAAGGCACCATCAATAGTCAAGCCAGTCCACACTATTCACTGCCTTCAAAAAACACCTGTCCACAGTTGTTTCTTGTATTGCATCTCTGATCCATTAAACGGGTTATCCCATGACACAACAGTCCTCCTTTCTAACAAAGGCTAGAACTAACCCTGTACCTCCACATGGATCCAGAGATCCTCCCCATTCATTGCTCTGGCTAGATTTATATCAAGACTGACAGCCTCAAGGGAGTAGTCTTTTCTGCTGGAGCTCAGGGAGCGTGTTCTCAGCTACCTTCTATCACAGCTCAGAGGCGTGTCCATGCGCTCCTATCCACAGCTCCGGAGACAGTTGAAGGATGAAACTGAGCATGTGCGGCCGTCTCAGTGAGCAGGTCAAAAAAATAAGAAAGAGAACAAACAGCAGGTGGCACTATACAGAGATTTTATTGAATAAATCAGTGGCTATGCTAAATGTTTAATTACATACAATTACAAAAGTATTCAGATCCAGGTGCTGGTTTGAAAACTGATAAATATATTTCATGAGACAACCACTTTAACCCGATATTGACATCTGGTGTACATGTAAATGAGTTTAACAGTGACACTGGCTCGGGAGCCAAGACCTCGTCATAGCCAGTTGGAGACACCCGTGTTATATATCTGATACCTGCAGTGTCTCTGATCAGAGATAACTCCAGTCACATACACTTAACACCACAGATGCTATGGACAATAAAGATCTCAGTCATCTGCATGGAAGAGGGCTCCATCTAATGCCCATTCAGCCGCCCTTCCCCTGCCTGGTATAATTGCTGCAGTTGTCGTGGCAGCCCTATTAAGGGATTTAATGGGAAGACCTCATAATCACCACAATGCAATCACCAGACTGCAATAATAAAGCATTGCAGTGTGCATTATAAGTGATCCAATGATCGCATGTTCAAGTCCACTAGGGGGGCAAAAAAGTAAAGCATTTTTATTAAAAAAAAATAGTAAAAATTAAAATCCTTCTTCATAAACAATAAAAAATAAACTAAACTGGTATCTCCGCATCTGAAAATTTCCAAACTATAAAAATGTTAAAGTATTTAGGCCTTAAAGGGGTATTCCCATCTCACAAATGTAGTTTATACAGTTAGATATAGCCATACCAATATTATTACTAATAGAATGTATTTATATAAAATGTACCGTTTAGAAGATTTGCCTATTTGTATATCCATTGTCCCACACACATCAGTCAGGCCGTTGCCCCTAGTTACGGCCACCGGAGCCATGTAGTAGTGGTGGTCAGCTTGCTCTTGTTCAACCTTCTCTGAGGTAACTGCTGTATTGTGAACGCACATTACATGAGCATGTGCAGACATATCTTAGGGTTGTATCATTTTTGTCTGCGCTTCCAAAACGCAGAGAAACGGATGCTGTTCCAAGATCAGTTCATCTCTATGGAGCAGGATCCGTTTATAAAGTCTGCTTTTGACGGATCCCTGACCATTGTGTTTTGGACTGGTAGCGTCCAAAACGCAAATGTGAAAGTACCCTAAGATGTGTCTCCGCATACTCATGCAATGTGCGCTCACAATACAACATTTACCTCAGAGCGGGTTTGAACAGGAGCAAGCCGGCCACCACTACTACATGGCCGCGGTTGGCCGTAACTAGGGGCAACGGCCTGACTGATGTGTGTGGGACATTGGAAATACAAATAGGCAAATCTTCTAAATGGTTACATTTTATATAAATAGATTCTATTAGTAATAATATGGTATGGCTATATCAGACTACTTACAAACTACAATTTGTGAGATGGGAATACCCCTTTAATCAGTGGCCAGTGGTCAGTGATTTCCATCAATGATTGTGAGCCAAGGCTCTTTCACACGAACGTTGTGTTTTGCGGTCCGCAAATTGCGGATCCGCAAAAAAAACGGATGGCGTCCGTATTGGGGCATCCGGTATTTTTTTGCGGATCCACTGTAACATTGCCTATCCTTGTCCGCAAAAACGGACAAGAATAGGACATGCTCTATTTTTTTTTGCGGGGCCACGGAACGGAAGCAACGGATGCGGACAGCACACGGTGTGCTGTCCGCATTATTTTGCGGCCCATAGAAATGAATGGGTCCGCATTTTTCATGTAAAAAATGCGGATCGGAGCCCGCAAAAACAACGTTCGTGTGAAAGAGGCTAAACCGGGTGTAGAGCCCACATACAGATAAGGTATAATGGGAAGATTTGCTCCTCTTTTTTGTTTATTGACCTACACCTGGTCTTGGCTCACAATCACTGATGGAAATCACTGATTAAACACTGATGTGTGAATAAGGCCTTAATTGAAAAAAAAATTATCTGTGGGGTTATCTGTGCCCCTGAAAAACTGAACAAATCATGCTCAAACGAACTTATTTACCTCAAAACAGTAGCAATAAAACTACAGCTCACCAGCAAAACAAAAGCCATCATATAGCTCCTTCTAGATGAAAATATAAAAAAATCATGGTTGTCAGAACATGGTGGCACAAAGACACACAATTTATTTTCAAAGTTTTTCATTTTTTTAAGTAGTGAAGCATAAGAAAAATGATATAAATTTGGTATTGCCATAATTAAAGCTACCATCCGAACACATAACAGGTCAGTTTTAGTGCACAGTGTACAACATAAATACAAAACCAAAAAATGACAGATTTGTATTTTTCTTATTGCATCCTACAATAAAAACCCACACGCTATGGTGAATGAAATGGTGCCAATAAAAAATGCAACTTGCCCACCAAATACAAGCCTTTAGCCGGCTATGGTGAATGGAAATTTTAAAAAGCTCGAAAAGGTGAAGGATGTGAAAAAATGCAAAATGTTGGAAAGTGAATGGGGTTGAGCTGCAATACCACAAACAACCTGATGGCATTGTGGCATTGTTTTGATATTAAATCAGCATGTTTTTCTAATCCCTACATTGAATGGATCTGAGTTGCAATGCCAGACAGAACCCATGGACAAGAGTGGAGCTATTTAATAAAAGAATTGCCATGATTTTTTCAAATAGAACAAATCCTTTAAGGCTTATGCACACAAACATATATTTTGTCAATTTTCTGTCCATTTTTTTTTTCAGCAGCCCGTATGTGGAACCATTCATTGGTGCGCAATAAAAAAAACAAAAAGACTCTGTGCGATTCCGTGTCCATTCCGCCAAAAAAAATAGAACGTGTCCAATTATTGTCTGTTTTGCGGACAATGATAGGACATTTCCTGCAGGAACAAAAATAAATGGTGGCATGCCCTTGGGCGGAATTCATGTTTTACGGACCAAAAAACACGACCATCTGCATGAGCCCTTAAAGGGGTTGTCCCGAAGTTATTTTTTGTTCTTTGTATTGTTACTAACTTGTCAAGTTATAACAACTTTCCATACACGTTGTGCTTCTAAAGCTGCTTGTTTGTCAGATTTCACTGAGGGTCACATGACCTGTGATGTCAAGCTTATCTCCCTGCTTTGTGATGTTTCGTGTACAAGCCTCAGAGATCAGATAACAGTCTGTACACCAGACGTCACTGGCCACGCCCCCCTGCCACTGCTATCTGCTCTCTCCCTGGATTCCTTCAGATAAAACATCAAAGGGTTTCTACAGTTTTTTAAAAACTGATGATCTATCCTCTGGATAGATCATCAGCATCTGATCGCGGGGGTCCGACACCCGGGACCCCCACGATCAGCTGTTTGAGAGGCAGCGCGCTGCAGGAGTGCCGCGGCCTTCTCTGTGTTTACCACAGGCCCAGTGACGTCACGACTACTATCACTGGCCTGGGCGCGGCTAAGCTCCATTCATATGAACAGAGCTTAGCCCCGCCCAGGCCAGTGATACTAGTCGTGACGTCACTGGGCCTGCGGTAAACACAGAGAAGGCCGCAGCGCTCCTGCAGCGCCGCTGCCTTCTCAAACAGCTGATCGGCGGGGCCGCCGGGTATCGGACCCCCGCCGATCAGATGCTGATGATCTATCCAGAGGATAGATCATCAGTTTTTAAAAACTGCAGAACCCCTTTAACCCCTTCAGCCAGAACACACTGAGGGCTCAAGGCTTTACAACAGGATTTACACTGCAGACAGTGAGGAGACAAATGCTGAAGGAGCTGTAGAGGAATTGTATTGCACAAGAACAGGTAGGGGAAAGTTCCTGTGTGTATCAGCATTGTCATTGTACAGCTGGAACTTGTAGTCCTACACATACAACATGCTGCTGAGTATTCCAGCAGACAGACATGTCAATCAGGGCAGCTCTTGTATTCACTCCCTTTGCAGAGCAGGGGGGGAGGGGCTTAGATTGTTAGTACTGCAGGTAAACAAAGGCCAGAAGAGAACCAGGGAAATGAGGAAATCTAGATTTTTTTTGCCTAAAACCTGCTTAACTTAGGCCTCTTTCACACTAGCGGCAGCACGAATCCGGCAACTAAAGGGTGCCGACGGATCCGTACTGCCGCTGATACATGTGCAGCGCTCCGGCCCCACACATGTTGACACAGACACAGAGAACATACATACACACACATACACACAAACACATACATACTTACATACTCCAGCCAGGGACGCCGGCAGCACGTCTTCACGCGCCTCCTGCGCCCAGCGATGACGATTCCCCACAGCGCCCTCTGCTGGGCGCAGTGGGGAAACGTCATAGCTGCTCGCAGGAGGCGCGTGAAGTCATGCTGCCGGCGTCCCTGCTTGGAGTATGTGAGTATGTATGTGTTTGTGTGTATGTGTGAGTATGTATGTATGTCTGTATGTATCTCTGTATATGTGTAGCCGGATCCGGAATGATCCCCCATTGCAAGTCAATGGAGGACAGATCCGGATTACTGGTGTGTCACACCAAATGGATCCGTCCCCATTGACTTGCATTGGGGGTCATTCCGGATCCGTCTTGGTGCGGATGCCTGGACCGGAGAGAAAACCGCAGCATGCTGCGGTTTGCTCTCCGGTCTGAAGACGGAACGGAGTGCTTTCAGGAGCATTCCGTTGTCTTCAGTTCAGTTTTGTCCCCATTGACAATGAATGGGGACAAAACTGAAGCGTTTTTTTCCGGTATTGAGCCCCTATGACGGAACTCAATAAAGGAAATTAAAAACGCTAGTGTGAAAGTAGCCTTAGTTATATATTGCTGCCCATCAGATTTACAGTGCTATATTTTTTTTTCATAACTCGGACAACCCCTTTAATCCTATCCCCAAAATGCTGTCAAGTGAATAGGAGGGAGCTGTCCCATTGAAATAAATAGGATGGTATAGTTCAAGGGTAGGACATCAATATAAAAAAGAGGACAATCCCTTTAAGTCTGAAAGATCAAATCCTGCAACCAGCCTGTAAGTATGATATATCTCATGATTAAAACTGAAACCAGCAACAGAAGAAACTGCAGCACAAATGATGAAGGCAGGAGGGATATTGTGGACTTGCAGGTGAAATCTTCTTTTAGTCTAATAACAGAAAACAACAAGTTATAACCCATATGCTAGACTTTATATATGTACACAAACATGTCATTGACTAAGCAGTAAAGATAATGCTGACTGTTTGCTCTTAGTTACTATGCTTCACTTAGCAGTTGGCATAACACGTTACCCATCCCCCTCAGTCCACCATCCTCGACCCCTGTTACAGCTACGTAGAGCACATTACAGGTCTCAGCACTTACAGCTTACATTACCAATCATGCCCTTCTATTACTCACCAGCCCCCAGCACGTATTAAACTGCCTCCTATGTGTGGCATTTCACTACCCTCCATAACTTGCAATGCGCATTTTACATTTCTCATCAGCATCCTGCATACATTTTAATTAAAGAATTTTTGAAAAATTTGATTCAGCAACTTTGCCGAAGTTAGCCAAGAAATTCCATTCGTTCCGAATTAATTAGTCATAAATCACTGTAAATCCAGTATACCCAGGTCACTCTGCCTTAGGGCTCATGCACACGGCCATTGTGCGCTGTTCCGTGCATTTTGCGGTCCCCAATGCACAGGCAACATCCGTGCAACGGGCAGGATGGACCGAGACCCGTTCAACTTTAATTGGTCCATGATCCGTCCGCACATTTTCCATTCAAGTGAATGGGTCTGCGATGCGGGGTGTACACGGCCACGGGCAGGCAACAGCGTGTGCATGACCCCTTAGAGTACGGCCACACAGAGCGTCCGTGCTATGGGCGGGTTGTGGTCATGCAGCCATGTTCATTTAATAATGAAGACTGCACTATATAGTCCTTCTTCTTTGTTAATAGAGGTGTAGCACCTTAAAACAGGGGCTGTTGCTGGTATGGGGGGCTTGTTAGGTTGGGGGGGACAATATGCATATTATTGCTGTTCTTGTCTGCAATCTCCTGCAGATTATTTGACAGTAAACACTGAATATTAATCAGCTCTGGCATACCCACTTCTCCAACCCAAGCGCTTTCCTGCCCAACAGGTGGGAGCCCTTCTTCTGCCATCTGCTTCTCCTCCTTTTACACATCATCTAATGCCCCTTTCACACGAGCGGGAGACTCGCATGTCTCCCGCAACGCATCTACAGGGCTGCACTCAGTACGGACAGGGATCGCATATAAATGCGATGCGATCC